>CAAKHD010013614.1:0-10367 GCA_901007705.1 Fistularia tabacaria | reverse complement strand
TCTTCTTTTTTTTTTTTTTTTGTGGCCCCTTTGCGCCGGCCCCGGGATTTTATATTTTTTACGTAATGGGTTTTTTTTTGGGGGGGGGGGGGGGGGGGGGGGGGGGGGGGGGTGGCTTCTGCCGCCGAGTAGCCTTATCTCTGAAGGTTATAAACTACACTACCCGGCTCAATCAGAGCCAGCCAGCACCACTCCATCCATTCATCCACGATGGCCAGAAGCTGCATCTCGTGGCGACCCCCATCTCTCGTTCAATCTGCCGGCCCTCTCTTGCCGTATCCTACCATGATGGTGATTGATGGGGGTTGTCCCTCAGAGCCCTTTCGATATCTTTCCATACAGACACACATACTGGTAAACAAAATAAACGCACACACGCTGGCAGCAATTTCAAGGCAAGGCAGAGGCAAACAGAGGCAGCCACACAGGTTTAATGGAAAAAACACACCACGGAGTGCGAGTGAGACAGCAATAATCTATCACTGTACTCAGAGCCTCCGCACGTGTTTGTCGAGCTCGCCGGAGGCGGAGGGGCCCCGGGTACGCCCCATTACCGACTGATGCGCAAAAAGGGTGCAATAATGCATTGAAGGTTCGAGAAGGTGCAGACCCAGACAGCTTTCATGAGCGGAAATTGCACCCCGTTCCATGTCGCCGGACACGCACACACCCTGACACACACCCCATTGGTCACATGCATTGTACTGTACATGTGACTTTAGTTTGGCTTATTTGTAATGGGGGGATGAGGAAGAGGATAAAGTCCTCATTTAGACAACTAATCCACTGAGCAGAGTCCCCGTGTGGACCATCATCTCCCGTCATTAGCAGCGGGGCCAGCAAGATTAAACAAGATCAATGTTTATCACCCACTGCGCATGAGGGAGATGAATCCACCACCTCATCACGATCCATCACAATATATGGTATCGGAACAACGGATACATGTGATTATATTCAACATATGTAGATAGAAGCGATTTTAATCAACTTTAATGGCCCAAATCTGTGATAATGGATTCCCATTCCCAGTGGATGAGCATGATTTCATATAGTGATTTTTTTTTAAGTCATTCTCCATCAGGAGGATTTTGTAAATACATCCAGATCTCACATTCAATCCACACGTAAGACGAGCTGAGCGCACAATTATTCACAGGCTGACTGGATGCTTAGATACGTATCCTGGGCTAGGTGTCAGAAATGGGCTGCCGAAAGACTTCAGACTCCCTCTTTTCCTCCCTCACTTTTGTTTGTTGTTTTTTTTCCCCCATTTCCTTTCTCTCATTTCGAGAAAAAGAGTTTAAGCCCCACAGTTCCGGGTCCTTCACTGCTAATGCGGGACAGCGGTGGTTCATGTTTCTGCGGCGAGGCTGGCGCACGACAAATCGCCGTACCCTATCCCATCCCTTCTCAGCACATCATAAGACTGTTGAGACCATATGGTCTGATTAGTCCACGGAATTAAGCTCTTCTCTGTCAAGGCAGAGGAGATAGACAGACAGACAGACAGACAGACAGACAGACAGACAGACAGACAGACAGACAGACAGATAGATAGATAGATAGATAGATAGATAGATAGATAGATAGATAGATAGATAGATAGATAGATAGATAGATAGATAGATAGATACTGTAGAAAGAAAGAAAGAAAGAAAGAAAGAAAGAAAGAAAGAAAGAAAGAAAGAAAGAAAGAAAGAAAGAAAGAAAGAAAGAAAGAAAACAATGCATGATCTCTGGTTCCACAGCGACCCAGGCCGTAAAAATCCTGGCTTGCCAGGTTTCCTACCGACCTCACATCGATGTTAGTAACAGATGGCAAATATACAACAATACAGAATGGGAGGCCGGAGCAGGCTGAGATAACCGCCAGGGAGATGGATGGTGCTTCAAATGTCTTCCTCCCCGGCGTCAGGATCTTCTATTTGCATAACTGTCTGTGCGTCGGCCGCGTTCTCATTCAGAGATGCCCACGGAGCAGCCGGCGTTGTCTCCCCACGCTGCTCATCAGCCCTGAGAGGCACCACGCCGCCTCCGCCTCAGAGACGCCCGTAATCAGCCGTCATCCGGCCACAATGGAGTCGTCGACTCCGTCTGCTTCCTGGAATTTGTTAAATAGCCGCACCATGAGACTGACATTATCATCGTCCTCCAACACGTTTCATAATCTGAACTGCGATCAACCCCCCCACATGCACCTTCCACATTGTGTTTTTATTTCTCTCGAAATCACGAGGCAGACAAAAAAATAACTTTTTGCAAAAACTTATTCTCTTTATCGTACCATCTATTGATGCAGGGCAGCCATTTTTATCCTTTGGACGAAAGCTTCACCCTTGTTGTGCAAATTGGCGTCGCGCAATTACCCCCAATTTCTCCAATTCCAATGCCGTTCTGCTCCAAATGGAAGTTCAAAGCGCGTCAGACCATCTCCTCACCAGCCCATGTGATCCCCCCTTCCCCGACATACACACACATTTAGAATTTCACACGTCACGTTTCTTGGAGCCTCCTCGAGACACAGAGACCACAACTGTGACCATTGTTCTAGTCGGTTAATTAGGCCTTTGGGTGAAAAAAAAAGGGATGTGAAATTCGCACCGAGTGGAAAAATAAGCATACATGCCTGACTGGCATGACGTATCCCAGCGGGGGCTCCGGGGTTTGTTTTTTTGCCCTTCTTCTCTCCAGCTTAAGGGTGGGCTGATTCATTAGAGTGCCCCCAGGACCCCCCCCCCTCACTGGATCAGATACTTACCTGGCTCTGGCTCTGCGAGGTGTCAGCAGCATTCTGTCAGAGCCTTCCCTGCCATGTGTAAACTGTTGTTTGAAATTACATTTGGTGGCTAGGGGCAACAAACCCCCCCCCATACAATGGTTGATCAATAGTGCAAGATCAATTCAGCTCTTGGTGCTCTCTGGGCGGGTTGGGTGGACGAACAGACGGACAGTAGGAAAAAGGCTGGGTCTTTCCAGACAGCCCTTCGAAATTAAAGCATTCACGTTCGCGCAAAATTTAATAATTCTCCCGCTGAGACTGAGAGTCTGAGCATCGTGGTTTACATTAAATAAAAGAATAACCTCCTCGCCCGTTGATAAGCTTTTCTATGAGTGCTTGTTTATTACACGGTTAGGAAGTGAATTGGATAGCAGCAAATCCGGAAGATGGGGAAGGAATTTACCTGATAGTGCTGGCCTGCCCGCCCCATCTAGAGCTGACGGTGTCTTGGGTAATGGTTATCAATAATGCAGAGCACCTACCAGCCTGTTGCCATGACTGTGCCCGCAACACGGACACGTGCAACACAAACCTCACTGCAACAGGACTGGTAGGATGTAATGAAATGTAATGTAATGTATACTTTATTAATCCCTCGTGGGGAAATTCGTTCTCTGCACTTAACCCATCATGGATGAACCATGAGCAGTTGGCCGCCTTCTAGCAACGCCAGGGGAGCAGTTAGGGGTTCAGTGTCTAGCTCAACAACACCTTGACACAAAGAGGAGCCGGGGAATCGAACCGGGAATGTTCGGTTCCAAGGAAGATCTCTCTACCTCCTGTGCCACACCGCCCCTGTGAGCAACACACAACTACTTTTTCTGGGGTTGACATCCGCCAGTAGTGCGCCGACGTGCGCTCGGGTTGCTCGCACGCAAGAATGCGAGCAGAGAGCTGAGTGAGGGCACATTATGCAAAACATTAGCAGATATCACGTAATATAAATGTCCATTAATATAGCTGACAGCTAGTTTGCAGCATTGCATGCTAAAAGGCTGGCCTGTGACTATAACACCCCCTGCCACCCCGAATGTTTGACAGAGAGACCCTGCATGTCTCTCACATGGATAGATAACATAAGAATTTTTCTATTTCTTCATCTTTTCATTTTCCGTGCCACTCCAAAGGGCAGGTCATACTTTTCTTCTCCTCATCCCTCCCGTTTCCCCTCCCCACCAGCAAGACTCAGACAAATACTAGAACACGCTGCCCTTTCGCCGCTGTGCAGCACTCTATATTTTTCCAAGCCTTTACATTCACACAGCCTGTACTCCGGACAACACGACATAGCACACGCAAAGCTTGCCTCCCCCTCAACCTCCCTGCCCCCCGCGTCTCCCTGGCCGTCTCTCGCTTCTGCCCTTGGCGGCTGATTCTTACCACGCGCCATCCAACTGACCCCTCATACACACCGTGCAACCGCCTGCCTCTGCTCCGGCCGCCCTTTACTTATCTTCAACGTGGCTCAGAGGCAAGGAACAAAAAAAATAGATTAAAAACACAAGGAACGTATTTTAACACTCTTTTCTTTCTCTTCCTCCATCCCGGCGCCTTTGTCAATCCGCCGCAGGCGTCTCACCTTTGACCCCCTCAGCCTTCGTGGTGTCTCATTCCACACCCACCCCATAGCAGGTAATCCACGCGCCATTTGTCCCGATGCCTCTCTGCTAATCGTAAAAACAATATCATTCGCGCAAACATGGCGAATGGCCCAACATTTCCAACCTTTATTTCAACGTCGGACTGTTTCAGCGAGTCAGAATTCAAGGAAAATGTAAAAATAAAACTGTAATCCCGTCTCATTTCAACGTGAATATTCCCTCTTCACTTTTCTGAAGGTGCTTTCAAACATGTAGAAGTGAACGCTCGGATGGGTTTGAGCAGACATGGGATGCGCTTTACCGACCTGATCCCGCGTGTGCGGGGCTGCGTCCCATCCGTTTCTCCCGCAGCGGACGAGAAGCAAAAACATCTGTCACCGAGGAGTAATCATTGATCACACAAAAATTCACGCGAGTTTTACAACCATTTATAGACCAAGTATTTGGAATGAAAAGGAGACATGGCGAATTCATCAAAAATGACATATTTCTACAGTTTCAACCCAAAAGTCCCTTCTCATCACATCATGTTGATGAGAGAAGAATCGGGCAATGGAGGCATGTGAAATGTTTATAAAATGAAATAATTCATTCATTATCCACCACTTATCCCACACTAAGGGTAGCATCCCATCTGTCATTAGGCAATAGGCAGAGTTCACCCTGGACCGGTCACCAGTCAATCGCAGGGGCACGTATAGAGACATACAAGTCTTCCCTCTCCCATTCAACTGTCATATAGAGACATAAAACCATTCACGCTCTCATCCACATGTCATATGGAAACATAAAACCATTCACTTCGTCATTCACATGTCATACAATTCTCCACTCTGATTCAAATGTCATATAGAAACAAAAAAACACACACAACCATTCACTCATTCATTGACATGTCGTGTAGAGACATAGAACCATTTGCACAATTCAAGGTTTCCAATGAAGCTGCTGCATGTTTTTGGAAGGAGAAAACCCTCCCAGATGCAGAGAGAATATAGAGACTCCGCACAGAAAGGCCTCCAGAACGTGTCTAGAATTGACCAACAAGTGCTAACAACTGTGCCGTCGTGCTGCCCAATACAAAATCAGAAGCGGCAAATACATGAACATAATTTCACAGATGTGAAAAAAAAAACACTGAATGCACAGACAAATGTACAGAAGCCGCGGGTGTGACAAAAGAAATTTAAGTAAAACTGCCCGCGTTCCTGCACATGCTCACAGTCACGCAGAAAATAAGGCATATCACCATGGGAACCTTTTTTACCTTTTTTTCATTTTTTTTAAACTGAATTGAATAAATTCAGACAGCTTAGTATGAATCTTTTTCTTCCTCCACTTACACAAAAAAGCCCCACAGTCACAAATTACAAATAAAAAAAATAAAAAAAGAATTAAAAAAAAAATCAAGATCAGGTCTCTTCACAATTCATTTCACACTATGAGGGGGAATATGCAAATGGAGCAGAGGGGGGCGGGGGGGTGAGAAGGAAAAGCGAAATTGGATTAAAAAACGGCACGAGGCAAGATGCTGACGAGGAGACGGGAGGAGAGGTGAGGGTGAGGGGGGTGAAGGGGAAGGGCAGAGCGGAGGTGGATACCATGAACTGAATGCCATCCAGATGCCTGAGAGAGGGAGAAAGAGATTGCGAGAGAGGGAGGGGGAAACAGAGCAACACCATTTCCTTTATCCCAACTTGAATTTGTTCGACACATTCGACCCATCGAGTACCCGAACACGTCCCCACTCAGGTGCAAAGGCAAGCGGCGAGTCCCCCACTGATACAAATCTGAAGTGACTTCCTCTGTGGGCTGGCGTAATCCTTCGCAAGGCGAACCGTAGATGTTACTCAACCCCTCCTCCTCTAAACAACACCATGCACCCCTTTTCTGTGCGTCGCGACTCTCGGCCTACTTTCATTCCTTTTTCCTTTATTTTTTCATGTTTTTCTCTCGATACTGCCAGTTTGATGCATGTAAAAATATCACTCACAGGATTACAGGCCTCGACGTGAACATTTCCCGAGGTGCTCTTGAGGGACGAGGATGAGGACAGACAGAGGATTCTATGGTGGCGGCCAACAACATCGGCACGATAACGTGTTTGATCTGATTGGCCAGTCAGAGGATGGAGAAATCCCCAACCCGGGGCCAAAAACGGTTGCTGGCAATGTTATTTGTTTTTTTTTTTGCTGAGTAAAAGTTTTGCTTGCAGGAATAATTCACCTCTCAGGCATCATGATGGACTTTTTAATTCTACATTTGAGTGCGTTGGCTCATGATTCCCATCCCAAACTTATTAACATTAGACACCCTCTCACTCCCGGGATTGGCAACCAACCAACAAACACACATTCACCTCCTGCTCATTAAAGTTATTAATTCCATGTCTTGTTTCATGCGCATAAACTGTAATGATCCAGTGAGCATTATTTGGATTACTACAGGTGAGCCAACGCTATGGTGTCTCTAAACGTCAATAGAAAACACACACACAAATGCGTACGTCTATGCGCAACGCGGGAAGGGATAACATTATGGTAATAAGGCAAATAGTCATGGCAGTTAATATGACGTTGCACCAGCGGCGGAAAGGAGGGGAGAGGATGAGACACTGGAATTCAATCAGAAATGGTTTGGCGAGTGGTTTAATGAGAACTACTGATTTAGCGCAAGGAAGCGTTTGAGCGGATGAAAGGATGAGTCGGGGTTGAAGTCGACGCGTGGGGTCACGTGGACGTAATAAGAAGGGGGCTTTGCAACAGTGTCAGATCTCGGGCTGGTTAAAGTCATGCCGTTTCATCGTGCCGCGGGTGTGTGATTGTGTAATTATTGTGTGGTGCGGCGTGAATCTAAAGTGTGAAATATATCTTTATATTTCAAGGCCCGGTGCTTTGTGTTTGGCATTCAGCGGCCGCCACAACAAGCATCTCCGAGGAAGTTGTGCGAAGGCAATAAAACACAAGGGTCCTTATTAAAACTGGGATCAATTTGACTTTGACCGCACAATCTGGCAAAGCATACACACACTTCTACACTCCTACTCTCCTCTGCGGCATATTTCTGAGCTTTATCTGCGAGGCGGGCCGCAAGCATAAGCAAACACACGCGCGACAGGTAGTCGAATAAACGTAGGACGAGGGTTAAATCTCTAATAAATAAAAAAAAAAAAAAAATGAAAAATAGAACTCCTTCATCCAGACAGCTCGGTACACGGGGGCTGCGGTGGAGACGGGGGGGAGGGGAGGGGAGGGGAAGGCCTTTCCTCCCAGCCTGGATTCTGTCCGGAGCCTTATGGCTAAAAGATGCGCCACCGCTTTAGATCTAGACAGGGCGGTTTCCTAGTTGGGACAGAAAGATCCCAAAATCCAACAGACTGGATTTTGCATTGCGCCTGTGAGAAAATAAAACTAAATACCCATCCCCCTCCCAATTTTTTTTTCCCTCTCTCTGATGAAGCCATCCAGACAGGCCTGGGGCACGGATGGGCCTCAATCGGCCGCAGTTTCGAGCACGGGGTGTGGTGAAACACAGGCGGTCGGTTCGGACCAAAACAAACTGATTATTCCCCGCGCACTATGCAGGAAGCCACCGGGCCTTCGTGTCCTTCCTTTTGTTTGTTTTTTATGTTGTTGTTTTTTCCCGCCACCATCTCATCGAACAACTCGGGTGGACGTGGCTTCACACCTTTTCTCTCCGAGCATTTGAGACGGTCGGCCTTTCTCTGGTGGTGCAACTTCGAAAAAAAAAAAATCCCTGGGACTGGGGCATGAATGAGAGGGGGGATTAGAGGGGGTAATGCCGGCAGATGAGAGAAAGAGAGAGGGAGAGAGAGAGAGAGAGAGAGAGAGAGAGAGAGAGGGCCGCAGTGGTTTGCCACTCTGCAAGGATTAGCTCTGAAAACAACTCTACGCGCACAAACTCCATCAGCTGTGCATGTAATTCCACCATTTCACGAAGATGCTTCCCCAGTGTAGACCGACAAGCGGCTGAGGGTGAACGCCTTCATGGCAGACTGGTGATGGAGAATAAGTAGGAATGTGTGTGAGTGTGTGTGTGTGAGTGTGTGTGTGTGTGTGTGTGTGTGTGTGTGTGTGTTCACTCAGGCACACCTGTAGGAATGAGTGCAGCAGCTGCACCCTCACACTGCAGATGTGGTGGACATGTTGGTGGGATGGGGGGGTTGGAGGGATGTTGGTGGGCTCCTCTGATGTGGGTGGGAGTTCCAGATGGTTTGTGCACAAGCGGCGTGTAATTCCACTAAAAACAGGGGCATCCTCATCATCACAATGCTCATGAGTGGGGGAGGGGGGGGCAGGGGTGCGTGGTGTAACTTAAGTGGGGATTAATAAGGGCGGAGGGGAGCGTGGGAGGGGCGTGGGTACACACCTCGTTTATCCTGAATCTTTACACTGAGCTCCACGAAAGGCTCCGTCTCCCGATCCAGCTTCCGGGTTATCGTGATATCTCCACTGTCGCGGCCCACGCTGACGGGCGAGCCCTCCGGCT
The DNA here is from genome assembly GCA_901007705.1 of Fistularia tabacaria. Taxonomy (NCBI): domain Eukaryota; kingdom Metazoa; phylum Chordata; class Actinopteri; order Syngnathiformes; family Fistulariidae; genus Fistularia; species Fistularia tabacaria. The sequence continues at coordinate 1,475 of CAAKHD010013614.1, read as the reverse complement.
CCGGGTGGAGCAGCTCGTAGGCGGCTGCGTGGAATCTGCCGGGGCTGAGGCTGGTGATGACCGAGCCCACGCCGGCATCCTCGGACACATTGAGCGCCAGCGAGGCGTCGGGGTCGAGCAGCGCCCTGGCCGTCCGGCCCGCCCTCCGTGACCCGCCGGGCTCGCCCCTGCGCGTCGGCCACCTCCGTGGGTCCACGCTGACCGTGACGCCCTCGCTGGTCCGCGGGGGCCACCCGTGGTCCCTGGCGAAGACCCTGAAGGTGATGCCGGCCGGGAGCCCCAGGATGGAGTCCACCAGCATGACCGCGCCGGTCTTCGGCACCACGTAGAAGCTGCCGTTCCCGGGCACGGTCACGTACGTGAGCTCCGCGTTCTTGCCGCTGTCCGCGTCCACGGCGTGCAGCCGGTACACCACGCTGCGGAGGGCGGACGTGTCGTCCAAACTTATGCGCACCGTGTCCGCGGTGGCGCGGAAGGCGGGGGCGTGATCGTTGGTGTCCAAGACGTCCACTCGCACCGAGGCCACGGCGGACTCGGACGCGCGCGTCCCGCAGCACACGCACAGGCTCAGCAGATACTCCGCGCGCAGCTCCCGGTCCAGGACACGGGAAGTTTTCAGTAGGATGTCGCCGCGCCGGTGGTGGGCGAAGGCGCGGAAGTCGGCGCTGCCGTCGCCGCGCAGCGTAAGACGCGTCGCCGCCGCGTCCGGGCACCGCTTTTGCGCGTCGACGCGCCGCGCCGGAATGCTCAGCCCGTTCACCCTGGAAGCCGCCGGCGAGTTCTCGAAGACGTGGCCGTGGAAGAAAAGCGGCGTGCCGGGGGGCGTCTCGCATCCGGCGGCGGGGGTCAGCAGGCAGCAGACGGCCAGCGGAAAAACCCAAAGCATGGCGGCGAGTTAAACTCCGAGCAACTCCGCGAGTTTCACGGCAAAAGTGTTCAAAAAAAACGGAGAAGAAAACAAACAACCTTCGTTCGTAGTTCTCATCCGTCCGCAGAGACGCCTCTGGAATATTTAGGCTTCTTCATCTTCATCTTCATCTTCATCTTCAGCCTCCGCGCGGCGCCACAGGACGTGCGCAGCGCTGCAGGGTTTGGTACCCGGCGTTCAGCACCGGAGCACCGGACAGCGCCGGGCGAGGGTGGGAGGCGAAGGGACCGGAAACGGACGGAGATTCTGGGTGAGCCCCGCCTCCCCCTACCCGCCCACCCCCCTCCCCCCTCCCCCCTCCCGCCCGCCCGCCCGCGCTTCCGCGTGACGGTTCGGGCGGCCACAGACGCCGCCCGCCCCTGGCGCGTCGCACCGTGGGGCCGCAAATCCGCGCTCGGATTAAAGTCTTGGGAGGGAAAAGTCGCTCAGCCTCCCCGCTCCAGAAATTGGTGTAAACACACGCTCCGCGGGCAAAGCAATAAGTCTCCCACTCTCCTTTTGACGGCTGAACACCCCCCACCCCCCACCAAGCCCACAACCACCTCCG
>CAAKHD010013611.1:303730-332994 GCA_901007705.1 Fistularia tabacaria | reverse complement strand
TGGGGGGGTGGCTCACAGTCCATGATGTCTGCGTGGGGGGGGGGGCTCAGAATCCGTATTATGTGGGTGTGGGGGCTGAAAGGGTAGAGGGGGCAGAGCAGGGAGGGAGCTAGAGCGGTGGATGAAGCTTCTCCTTGAGTCTGCTGGTCCTTGCCCGCAGACTCCGCAGTCTCCGCAGTCTCCGCAGTCTCCTTCCTGATGGCAGCAGACTGAAGCAGCTGTGGGACGGATGCGAGGGATCACCTGCGATACGGAGGGCCTTGCAGGTGAGGCGGGTGTTGTAGATGTCCTGGAGGGAGGGGAGAGGGGCACCGACAATCTTCTCAGCCGCTCTCACTACGCGCTGGAGGCTCTTGTGGCAGGATGCAGTGCAGGCGCCAGAGCTGCAGGATACTCTCGATGGTGCCCCTGTAGAAGGTGGTCATGATGGTGAGTGGGGTTCTGGTTCTCCTCAGCTTGCGGAGGAAGTAGAGATGCCGGTGTGCTTTCTTTGCCAGCGATGCAGTGTTTGTGGTCCAGGAGAGGTCCTCTGACACATGCACACCCAGGTACCAGGTGCTGCTCACCCTCTCCAACCGGGCACCGTTGACAATTAGAGGGGTGTGCTGATTGCACTATCTCCTGAAGTCCACAACAATCTCCTTCAAAGAGGAATTTAAATCCCTTGTTGTAACATATAAAGCCAAATCACGTTTACTCTGTGTACAAATTTACCACAGACTTTCGAGATGTGACAAGCTATATGGCTGATAAATCCGAGGTATCCATGAGAGGACATAGAGCCTCAATCACAACCACGTAATTTCATTATTAAAACATATTTTGTTTTATAGTGTGTAACAATATCTATAGTTTACACAGATAATTAAGAAAAATCGTAATGCTGTTACTTAGGAAGTACCTGTTTTAGGAGACTGAATGAATCACATGACTCACCCTCTTGCAACACCAAACAAGATTATTGTTGTCTACAGTCGTCCAGTGGTCATGGAGAAAATTACCTCTTTAGAAGTTTGGTTTAATCGTTATATGATAAAGTATAATATGTCCTCATATGATGGAAGCTGTCCCCATAAGAGAACATCTTTTTTGCTTTTTTTTTAGCTCCAGTTGATCCTAAATGGCCAGCATTAAAATAGAGAACAATCCCAGGTCCACCCAAAGCTTGTAGGCGCCAGGTGACTGTTCAACAGGCGCTGTCAGCATGTCTGCTTTGAGTTTGATATAGATCACCTGACGTCTACATCAGTTGCTGGTCAAACTGAACCACGGCTTCTGTTCCACAACAGGATTTGGTTTTGTGAGCTCCATAAACATTGTTTCTCAGTGGAGAACCTGACTTCCTGTTCAGAAGGAAATGTCTGGCTGATGCCTTGTTCTTCTGTCCTCTTACAAGGTAAAATACCGTCATCTCTAAAGGAGCCTGCAAACTCAAAGGTCTTTCTTCTTTTGCACTGGACATATTAGTGGTCTGCAAACAGTTTTGGGGTAAAGTGCTTCCCCTGCTCGTTTGCCGACAAAGCAGCCCCCTTTGTTTGTTGTCACATCTCAGGACTGGTGATGGAACTTTGCCATGAGAGGCCTCGGAGAGATTTCAAACAAGGACAAGGGAGCTGTAATTCCTGCACATGAATTTTTGTTTTTTTTCCTGCTGAAGTCAAGCAACTACTGTTTGCTCTTGCTGATCTTGAGAGGATTAGCTATCAACCAGGAAGTCCAGCTTGCAGGACATGAGCTTAAAGACTGACCAGATGATTAAACTAAAATTTGTAATTGAACTTTGTTACACTATACAGATTTCTAAATAACAGGGTATCCCCCACCTCCATGTACTTTTTTGGACATTTAAAAAAAGAAAAGAAAAAAAACGAGAAGATGCACCAAAAATTTGAAAACAACAATTTTAACTTTTTCTTTTGTGACAGACAGCTCATAACATGTTTCCTGCACCTAAGCCTGATACAAATACACTGCACAGTCTTCATCAGTGGAGAACAGACAGTCATTCCATCAGCTTTCTGCTCGAATGAAAGATCCTCATGCTTCATCGTGGGCAACCAGGCCAACTTCTTGAGAAACCGATTTCTCTGGAAGGAGTCTGAACAAATGATCCCTGAACGTATAGCCTTGGTTTGTTCCATCTGGTTTACGGGGTCTTCAATCAGGAGAACATCACTCGTCTTCCTGGCGACCTTGAAACCCTTTGTTGCTCAGAGTGGACAAAAGCCGGATGAGAACAAACGCGAATTCATATTCTGCGGAGATTTGACCCAACGAAATCCGAGATCTTACGCGGATTAATTTGCGCAGAAATTGATGAATCAGACATAAAAACAACTCCAAGATTCAGAAATAGTTTTACACAACACAAGATGAAATATATGACAGTCAAGAATTAGTGGTTTAAAAATTTGGACAGTGCATGTGTGAGTGCTTTTCAAATGTTTCCAGCTGACCTGCTTTGAACAAGATAAGGAATTTCCGCTAGAAACCAAAGTGACACCCACACAACGATGACAAAATACTTCCTGTTAAATTTAATATATTTTTTTTAAGTTTCACAAAATATCACCAAAACCACATCATCCCCTTCCAGCTCTGTAGCAAAAATGTTGCGCTCCTAGAAATATGAGATTGAGCTTAGCATTTGTTCCAAAGATTGAAATCAAGAACTCAAAACAGCGAGACAAAGAAAGAAAAACTGTCAGGAGAAAAGAAAGTGTTTGTTTAATTCTAATATTTCTGTAATTCTTTGTTTTGTTCTATTTTACTCACATTATTCTGCAATGATTAATATAATAATAGTAATGATAATAAAAATAATAATACACTTCATCTAAGGTGCCTTACTTGACGCTCAAGTACACCATATGGTTAGAAAAATCAGAAGAACGAGGTTATGCAGTCACAGTCAAAAAGAATATTCCTGAAAATAAGCTGGAAATCAAAAGAAAACAAGCCGCAGGGAAATTACAGAAAAAACTGTCGCCAAGCATTTGTATTACTTAAATAATATGAACCTAAATACACTGACCTTTTGATAATTCAAACGGTACTTTTAGGTCTAGCAGTTACTTATATTTTCTGTCCATTTTCAGGGCTGGTTTGAGACAATATTCAACCCCTCAACTTTTACCTGACTCTTCTGTCAACGTCCAGCATTGCCAAGTAACCTAAACATTCTTGGCTAAAACTTTGTGAACAGGAGAAAGCCGCTGTTATTCCACATCAGGGTCAGGACTCTTGTGGTGGTGGGTTAAAGTGGGTTCCCTGTGTTTGACTACCTCCTTCTCCTTCCCTGGCACAGCCACTTGTGGCTCTACCTGTCCTACCGCAGGAGGCTGAGGCAGGGGATGGGGAGCCTTAACAGCCAATCCCTGTTCAACATCACCGTCATGTTGGCAAATAGATGGTGATCCGTCCTGTCTTCGGTGCCACGGTGGTTCTTCTTCAGCTTGGCGAATTTGTCCAGGATAAGCTCCCGCTCACGGCCCCAGAGCAGGCCTCGGAAATTCAGCACAGCGACCAGGTGATGCTGGCTGAGAGGGGATGGGAAAATAAAAACCGACCAAAAAATAAGGACAGTGAGTTTAACAAACAAACACTTGGGAGTCACCTGACATCTTTACTTTTGAAATATTTTTCTCATTTTTTATGTGTTCCTGTGCAATTCACAAACTTTTTTTAACTCAAATTTTCCGTCTTTTGAAAGAGTCTTGTTTCAGTCAATATTTCTTTCCACTGCTCTTTATTAGTTGCCCACATTATTGTGATGGTCTGTTGGAAAAATCTGATACATCTGATGAAGCCAGTTTAGTGTCTACTGATAAGACCCTGGGGGAGGGAATTTGTTCTGAGTAGGCATCACACTGAGATGGAGCCACTCATCTCCTCACGGATCATCAGATCGATGACACAACGTGTCACTGAAGAAACTGAAAAGTTTTTTTCTTCAAATGCAATTTCTTTTTTTCTCCCATAACAATTATTTGTTTAGTTTTTGGGTGAAATAATATTATTCAATGACATAATCAACTTGAAAAAAAAAATAAAATTACCCTGGAACAAAAGAGGATGAAATAAATGCGAGAAGGAATTTCCAGGTGGACTCAGGAAAACAAGAAGGGTTTTGGTTTCTTCAATCGTTACAACTAACTTCAAAATACAAGCATAGTCCTGGCTATTTAAGCTTTGTGGGTTGCTACTTTTGCAGTCAAAGTTGTATCACTCCTCAGACTACAGATGGAGACCAGATGTCTGTGACATATGCGGTCATCAACTGCAGCAGGACCGCAACAAGCAGCTGTCATGAAATCAAAAACACTCCAGATTACATGCCGAAAGGAGGTATTGCCTGCAATTGAAGATTTCATGGCCACCGCCACCTGCTGCGTTTCTGTTTGTAAAACTGTATTTTTCCATCTTACTTTGTTTCAGTCAGTTTGAATTTTCTATCTTATGGTTTACAAAACTTTTTGTGAGACAGATAATCTAAGCCGGTCTGAGTCAGACACAGGATCAGCCTGGGAGAAAAAAATGCAGGGTCCCAGGTGACAAGAAGACCATCTTGACGACTGAGGAGCTGAATTCACTGACTGACCACCTGCTGAGTCCCAGTAAAAGGAAAAGTATAAGCACAACAAGCTGCAGCTGCATACTTGTTTCCTTATGACTGACCCTACTTTGTTTTTCTCTCTTCCACTCTTTCCCCCTCTATCCTCCTCTCAGGATGAACTGATGATGCCTCCTTTTCCCAGAAAACAAAACAAAACAGAAATCAGGAGTATCCCTTCCAATTGCCAAACTTTTGATTTGAGCTCAAGTGTTCTGAGTGGTAGAACATTCCAGAACAAGAGAAAGGGTCCCCTACCCTGATCCTAATAGGAGGTACTCCAGAGTCACCAGGAATACGAGTGATGTTCAGATAGGACAAACCAATACCTCTCTCTATCTCTCTCTCTCTCTCTCTCTCTCTCTCTCTCTCTCTCTCTCTCTACATATATGTATGTATGTATGTATGTATGTATGTATGTATGTATGTATGTATGTATGTATGTATATATATATACATATATACATATACATATATACATACATATATATACATACATATATATACATGTATATATACATATATATACATACATATACATACATATATACACATGTATATATACATACATATACATACATATACATACATATATATACATGTATATATACATACATATACATACATATACATACATATATATATATATATATATATATACATACACACATATAAATATATATACACACACACATAAATTAATTAGATTAAATGATGGCAATAAATACATGAGCTAGTTTTGACAGAGTCGAGGAAGAGAATAAAAAAATTAGATTTCTGTACTTGAGTATTGAGAAATGTAGATTTTCTTTGAGTCAATCAGATCTTCGTCACTGTGACAATGCTATTCTTTGTTCACTTTACAACCCCCACACCTCCTGTACAAGATTCAGTTTCACATGGGATTATTTCAGGTGTTAGAAAAAGAAAAATAATCTAAAAAAAAAAAAGATAAGAAGTCTTCTTCTTGAGTCTCAAGGCTGAGGGTCACTGCTCCGTGAGCTTCCTCCTTTCCTTGCTGACAGGTGGAAGCCACCCAGTGACCCATTGTGTAAATAACTACCATGCAAAGAAATTCCCCCTCTTTAAATTTGAAATAAGACTTTCTCCATTCCCTTTCAAGTGTTCTTGGTTCACCATTGGGGGTTCGTTTCTGGGATCCTCCCTTCCCCCTGTTAATTTCTTATCTGGTTTCAGAAGGGAGAAGCAGCGCACATGGCATGCAGGAAATCCTTCCCTCTTTCACCTTGATGGCCTCAGCTGGCCCAAAAAAACAACGAAGAACAAAAAAAAAGGAAAAAAAACCCTGATGTGGCTTTTTAATGGTTCTAATCAGTGCTCTGGTTAGTTTCTTTGTTAAATGGAGAAGGTAGTCTTTCTGTCGGCTAAATCTTCTCGTCAACAGAACCAGCAGAAGCCGGGGGGATTCAACAAAGTTCAACTTTTCAAGGTTTTTCTTGATTTTCCAGACAAGTACTTGGTAACATTTAGTCTATTTTTAAGATACATTCAGTGAAAAATGCAGTAAAATATTTTTTCATGCAGATCACAGATTCCTAAGGTCAGAAAAAGGTAATTTTCTCTTTTTTATTTTTTGTTGATAATTTGGATTTTTAGTGTTTTTCTTGATAAGTTCAAGAGACACTTTTTAGTAGCTGTTTTGGAATTTTTCTTTCTTTTTCTTTCTTTCCCCAAATTTTATACAAATCACATTTATTTCTTAATTTTCAAGTAATTTCTGTCAGATAACTTTTCAGGTACCTCATTCGTGCAGATTCAAAATGGTTAAGAGGCAAAAATACAATTTTGTTGGCCAAGTATATTGGATATTTAGTATATTAGTTGGTAAGTTAGTTTGAGGTGAGTGGCTCCAAACCTGAAGTCAGGGTAATTTTCCACCAAAGGCTGTAAATTGTTCTTGATGTCCGTCTTTTTCTGTCCGATGATGTTGCTCAGGTCATCACCAACAAAGTGGAGCCACTCCAGAGGTGAATTCTACAGAGTAAGAGTTTACAAAACAGAAGAAAACCTCATTTTTTTTGTTTGTTTTTTTGACTTTTGACTTTCTGTCTTTTAATTGTTTATTGCTTATTTATATTAAGACTATTTATTGATATTGTAATTGTTGTGCAGCTGCAACAAAGGATTTTCCCCAATGGGGATCAATAAAGTACTATCTTATCTTATCTTATCTTATCTTATCTTATCTTATCTTATCTTATCTTATCTTATCTTATCTTATCTTATCTTATCTTATCTTATCTTATCTTATCTTATCTTATCTTAGTTTATCGGAGCTCCATTTTAAAGTGAAATTCACTGTGAAAATGTCACTCTCCTAAAGTCGGATCAGGAACTGTATTTCCGGTTTCCATGAAAGCCAAACACAACCGTTTATCTGGAACATGAAGGTCTGGCACCATAACAGAACATTTCCCACAGTTAGTGTTGGTTCCTAAATTCAGTCCTGTTACGAGATTCTTGGAACCTTAATTCAATTACCTAATCTAGTACGTTACTACTTTTGACTTTTCCCACTGCTGTTGTCTTCACTGTCCCCACCAAACCCATCCACTTGAGGGTTCTGCTGATTCCAAAGATGGTTCTGGCTGTCTGTGATAACCCTGGGTTTTGCACTGAATTAATGTTGCGTAAAGTTTTGATGGAACCTGTACAAGAACTGGCAATGCTCTAATGGGAGAAGGAACGATCCAGGCTTGGATTGTTTTCTCTGTTTTCACAGAAGGAGAAACATTAAGGTTACCATTTTTTCAAACAGACTCCTCAGCTTGCGCCACTGCTTGCGGATCTTGCCAGCCGCCTCCTCGTGCTTTCGGTTCTTGCAGGAGTATTGAGATTTCATCACCTGGCCAATGTACCTTTGCACTACATGGTGGTGCAGGCAGCTCACTAAGTCCTGTGGCCAAGAAACACAAACATACAGGTTGTGATGTGGCAAAACAAGTGTGATTTTTTTGTCATCCATCACACTATCTGACCATCCCATTGACTTCCAGCTATTCATCTCTGTCTCATTAATGGCATTTTCTACAACCGCAGCATCCGGGCCAGAACAATGGGAGGCCCTGAATTCATTTACTGGAATCTTTCAAGAAGGTCACAAAAGGATTACCATTCTTGGTTTCAAGGTTCTTTCATACTGTGAAAACACCACTATTGAAACTTTTACATCTGTTTGCTGTTCTGCCAAAAGGCAGAAAAGGAAAGTGCATGAAATTTCCGCCTGCTACAGCCATTGCACATTTATTCCTTACATCAGATAAGCACTGGTGTTTTCCTGGAAGTTGGATAATTTTTTAATGCGCCCCCACCACTCACAAACACACGAATGGATGCATGTGCACACATATATACGCACACACACACACATACACACACAAACCTGGACGTGTGGCGGACTCATGTGGGCACAATGCTGGGCAAGCAGCTCCGTTCGAGCGTAGAGCTGGTCAAAGTCCATCTCTGTTCTCAGCCACCTCCTGGTCATCATTGTCTTCAAGAACGGCTAGAGGATTTGTCCACAGCAGATGGAAATGAAATGAAATATGAAGTTCTTGAAGTACATGAAGTACTTCTGTACTGTGAGATTCAGTATCTACATGTTGGGTAATTTGTTAAAGGCCTTTATTTGTGCCTTTGAAGATCTATAAAAGGAATAGGCTGGGTGCCCTGTCTTATGAACTATGGTACAGTATGAGGAAGTCTAGAGTGACAGAGAAATATGTTAGAGATAAGCCGGACATGTATGCAAGCTGTGGGATATTTATGAGGTGCTCCATGGGTGTGACAGAGGGGTTCAAGGCAGAGGTGAGTCTACAACAGGGATCATCTTTTCTTGTTTACAATGGTGCAGGAAAGGCTGACAGATGAGGTTGGACAACAATCTCCCTGGACCATGGTTTCTGATGACGGCAAAATAAGAATTTCATTACACAGGGAAACAAGTTTCCAGACTGTGCCATTAATAAAAGCATTTGAATACTGAATCTATAGGTAACGAAGGTGGAGGATTTTAAGTACCAACTGTCAACTGTCCAGAGCAATCTAGAGTGTGGAAGAGAAGTGAAGAAACTCATTCAGGCAGGTTGGAACCGATGTGTCAAGTGTCAAGTGTGAGAACAGAGTATCAGCGATGCTGTCTAGTTTAGAGACAGTGGCATGGAGGAAGAGATAAGAAGCAAAGCTTGAGGTAGCATATATGAAGATTAAGAGGTTAACTTTGGGAGTGATGAGGATAGATAAGACCAGAAATCAGGAGTCCATCAGAGGGACAGCACACGGTAGAAATTTAGGAGATAAGGTCAGAGAGGCGAGACTGAGGCGGTTTCAACATATTCAGAGGAGGGATAGGCGCAGATAGACGGAAGCAGATGACTGGCTGTGGCAACCCCTGAAGGGAGCAGCTGAAAGGAAATGAAAAAGAGGTAACTTCACGATGATTATTTGATTTTTTTTTTTCCCAGTGGCACTATTCTATGATTTTGAACAAAACAAAGGAGGTTCGCAGAAAATCACATGACCCGCCACGACTCCAAAAGGTCCAAATTAAAAAAAAAACTGAATACGTTGATTATTTTCTAATTGTTATTATTATTATTCATGTTGCTATCCCATGATATTGAAAGGAAAATGCAGATCAGGTTAGCCAAAAACTAAAGGTCTGACATAGAGAAGCATCCTTTTGTATCTCAATTCAAAAGTTGGAAGCCACAGCATGAAGCACGAGGGACCTAAGCTAGTCCAGAGCCACACCTTAACTTGTTCCTTGAACTGGTTCTCCAGGCTCTGTCGTAGCCTGACAATAAGCAAGTTCACCTCCCTCCGCAGCCCCTCCACCTGGTCCGGGCAGGAGCCGTGGTAGTCTTCCATGTGATCCCTGTGAAAAAGACACGTCATCTTTTATTGTTCATAATGGAGCCTCAGGGCGGCACAGGCCAGTGTCTCCATAAGCCAGTCTCGGGGGACCATGGGCCAGTGTCTCCCTGAGCCGGTCCCAAGCCAAGATAAAAGCAGAGGGTTGAGTCAGGAATGGCAATCGTCATAAAACTTGTGCCAAAACCAAGTATGCGAATCAAACCTAAGAATCTCATATTGGATTAGTCAAGGCCCGGGTTAACAAAGACTGCCATCGGTCCCGATAACCTACAGGGTACCAGTGGAAATTGGGTTACTGTGAGTCAAAGAAGGAGAGGAGGAAGGCATGGTTGGATACAGAGATAGAAGAGGAAAGGCAAGAGTCTGGGACTGAGAGTAGGGACATTGAATATTTCGGTTGACATGATGCAAAGGAGGAGGATATACTGTGTTTCCAGGAGACCAGGTGGTAAGGTACTAAAGCTTGAAGCTTAGGAGCAGATTTTAAGTTGTACTATCATGGTACTGACAGGAAGAGAAATGGAGTAGGAGTTATCTTGAAATAGGAGTTTGTTATGAATGTTCTGGAGGTGAAAAGAATGTCAAATAGAATTATGGGTGACAGATGGTGGAAGACTTTGCAAAATGATGAAATTGGCTTTAGTGAATACTTTTTTCCAGAAAAGACAGGAATATAGGGTAACTTAAAAGAGCAAAGGTAGGAACTCGCAGGTAGAGACGAGATAATCTGAAAGAGATCAGTGATTGCAAAGTAGTGGTAGGTGACAGTGTAACTGGACAGCATAGAATGGTGGTTTGTAGGATGACTATAGTGACAAGGAGGATCAGGAGGACAAGGGCAGAGCAGAGGACAAAATGGTGGAAGCTGAAAAGGGAGTGTTTTATGGTTTTCAGGGTGGAGTTGACAAAGGCTCTGGGTGGTCAGGGAGAGCTTCCAGATAACTGGACAACTACAGCTAATGTGATCAGGGAGACAGGTAGGAGAGTACTTGGTGTGTTGTCTGGAAGGAAAGTACATAAGGAGACCTGGTGGTGGAATGAGGAAGTGCAGGAGTATTTACAGAGAAAGCAGTTTGCAAACAAGAAGTGGGTCACTGAGAGGATTGAAGAGAACAGACAGGAGTACAGGGAGATACAGCTTAAGGTAAAGATATAGGAAGCAAAGGCAAAACAAAGGGCGTACGAGGACTTGTATGACAGGTTGGACAGTAAGGAGGGAGAGAATGATTGATAGAGGTTGGCAAAAAGAGAGATAGAGATGGAAAGAATGTACAGCAGGTCTGGGTGATTACGGATAGGGAGGGAAATGTATTGACAGATGCTAGAAAAGATGGAAGATGGAAAGAGTACTTTGAAGAGCTGATGAATGAGGAAATGAAAGAGAGGGAAGGGTAGAAGAGGTGACTATTGTAGACCACAAAGTATCAGAGATGAGCAAAAGTGAAGTGAGGAAGGATACTTCAGAAAGGCAGCGGTTAGCCATGGGGATCGGTGCGTTTGATTTGATGCACCAGGACGATTTTCCACAACTGGTCCACAGGCAGCAAGAAACACCACTTACAAAAGGAGGAGGAGGAGTTGAAAAAGGCTCTAGGTGGTTAGGGAGATATTCCAGGTGACTGGACCACTACAGCTAACGTGAACAGGGAGACAAGTAGGAGGGTACTTGGTGTGAAGTCTTGAGTAAATAGGGAGACTTGGTGGTGGAATGAGGAAGTGCAGGAGTTTATACAGAGAGAGAGGTGAGCAAAGAAGAAGATGGACACTGAGGGGACTGATGAGAACAGACAGGAGTACGGGACAATGCAGCACAGTTTAAAGATAGAGGCATCAAAGGCCAAACAAAGGGTATATGATGCCTTGTATGACAGGTTGGAAAGTGAGGAGGGAGAGAATGATTGATATAGTTTGGCAAAACAGAGATAGAGATGGGAAGGAAGTGGAGCAGGTTCGAGAAATTCAGGATACAGAGGGAAATGTATTGACAGTTGACAGACGAGTGGTGACAAGTGAGTGATGGCCAGATGAGTGATAAGAAGATAGAAAGAGTACTTTGTTACTTCAAAGACCTGAATAATGAGATTGAAGGGTCGAAGAGGTGACTATTGTGGATCACGAAGTAGCAGAGATTAGGATAGGTGAAGTGAGTAGGCCATTGAAAAGGATGAAGAGTGGAAGAGTGGTTGGTCCTGATCAAATACCTGTGGAGGTATGGAAATGTCTGGGAGTGCCGGCAGTAGAGTCCCTGGTTAGATTATTCAACAGGATTTTAGAGAGTGAGAAGATGCCGAAGTAATGAAGAAGTTGTGTGATGATGCCTATTTTTGAGATTAAGGGGGATCTGCAGAGGGTGTTGGCTAAGGGAGTCGGGTGCATTGTGAGCCGCATGGTGGCTGAAGTGAGGGACCATGGCGGTCCAATCCTCGGAGGTCCAACCCTGAGCCATGGCACTCTGACCCTCGGCTGCAGAAGCTGGCTCGAGGGACATGATCCATGGGCATGATCCACCTCTCTGGTGGGGAAGGAACCTGAGCTGGTGTTAGAAGCCAAGACGTTCTTGCTTAATATCATCGGATTCACCTCGACACCTAACTTGAACTCTGGAGAGGGGTCCAGCCTCTGTCAAGTCTCCTTGAGAGGTGTTGGACTCTTTTCTACTCTGGAATAGCCCCCAGTGCCAGGAAGGTGTGGCATACTGCCACCCCCCCAACTTAGCGCCTGTTAGTTGCGGTTCAACCTGGTGGACAAGAGGGTAGCCTTCCTCAGTGTTCAGGTGGGGAGATGGGTTCTGACTGCTGTTTGTGCCAATGCACTGAACAGCAGTTCAGACTACCCACCCTTTTATGGGTCCCTAAAAGGAAGGGCGCTCCTACCGCGGAGTCCCTTGTCTTACAAGGGGAGACTTCAACACTTGGAAGGGTGTGATTGAGAGGAACAGCCTTCCAGATCTGACCCCAAGTGATTTTCTGTTATCAGACTTCTGTGCTTGTAAAGACTGTCCATAGCATGCACCATGCTTGGACAAAAAGGTGCCCGTGTGTACATCTGGCACAGACACAACCTAGCCCGCGGTTTAATGATCCACTTTGTGGTTGTGTTGTCAGACAGCCGCATGTTCCAGACACTCGAATGAAGAGAAAGGACTGAGGTGTGAACTGATCACCACCTGGCGGGGGCAGTGGATTTGTAAAGCAGGTTGTTGATATCCCTCTTTAAAAAGGGGCATCAGAGGGTGTGCTTCGAATAAATGGGCATCACACTCCTTGGCCTCCGTGGAAAGATATACTTGACTTGCTGGGGAGGATGAGTTGGACGAGTTGCTGAATCTTAGATTCAGGAGGAGCAGTGTGGTTTTTGTCCTGGTCATGGAACAGTGGACCAGCTCTATAACCTCAGCAGGGTCCTCGAGGGTGCATGGGAGATTGCTCAACCAGTCTTCCTGCGTTCTGTGGACCCGGAGAAGGCATTTGATGGTGTCCCGTGAGGAGTCCTGTGGGGGGTTCCCCCACACCGAGATAATGCAGACCCTGTATGATTGGTGTCGGAGGCTGGTTCGGATTTGTTTATGACAAGGTTTGGACTCCGCCAGGGCTGCCCTTCGACACTGATTCTGTTCATAACCTTTATGGACAGAATTTCTAGGCGCAGCCAGCGTGTCGAGGGGATTCGTTTTGGTCACCTCAGGATGGGGTCTCTACTTCTTGCAGATGATGTGGCTCTGTTGGCTTATCAGATCGTGATCTCTCGCTGGAGTGGTTTGGAGCCAAAAGCGAAGCAGCCGTAATGAGGATCAGAACTTCCAAATCTGAGACCATGGTTCTCAACTGACAACAGGTGGAGTGCCCGCTTCGGGTCAGGGGTGAAATCCTGCCCCACGTGGAGGAGTTCAAGTATCACAAGTCTTGTTCACCCGTTGGGGAAAGATGGAGCGGAAGATTTACATGCAGATCTTCAGCAGTGATCCAGACTCTGCATCTGTCTGTGGAGGTGAAGAAGGAGCAGAGCCAATATACTGGTCAATTTACGTTCCCACCCTCACCTATGGTCATAAGCTGTTGGTAGTGACAGAAAGAGCAAGGTCACGGATCCAAGTAGTCAAAATGAGTTTTCTCCACAGGGTGTCTGGGCTCTCCCCTAGAGATAGGGTGAGGAGTTTGGCCATCTGGGAGGGGCTCAGAGTGGAGTCACTGCTCCTCTACACTGAGCAGGGTCAGATGAGGTGGCTCGAATATCTGGTCAGGATGCGATCAGGACTAGACTGAGATCAGAAGTCAGCATTTGTGAGCAGCAGTATAGTTTCATACCAAGAAAGAGTACCACAGATGCAGTATTTGCTTTAATATTGCTGGTAGAGAACTATAGAAAAGACCAGAGAGAGCTGCATTGTGCCTTTGTAGACCTAGAAAAAGCATACGGCAAGGTGCCCAGGGAGGAACTATGGTCCTGTATGAGGAAGTCTGGGGTGGCAGAGAAGTATGTTAGAGATAAGCAGGGCATGTATACAATCTGTGAGACAGTGTTGAGGTGAGCTGTAGATGGGACAGAAAGGTTCAAGGTGGAGGGGGACCACATCGGATCAGCTCTGAGCCCCTTCTTGTTTGCAGTGATGATGGACAGGCTGACAGATGAGTTTAGAAAGGAATCTCCATGGACCATGATATTTGCAGATGATATTGTGATCTCTAGTGAGGGCAGGGAGCAGGTGGAGGAAAGGCTAGAGAGGTGGAGGTATGCCCTTGAAATGAGAGGAATGACGGTTAGTCGCAGCAAGACAGAATATATGTGTGTGAATGAGAGGGAACCAAGTGAAACAGTGAGGCCAAAGGGAGCGGATATAAAGAAGGTGGAGGATTTTAAGTGCTTTGTTTCAACAGGTCTGAGCAATGGAGAATGTGGAAAAGAAGTGAAGAAACACGCTCAAGCAGGTTGGAACGGGTGGAGAAAACCGTTGATATTTAATAAAAGAGTATCAGCCAGAATGAAAGGAAAGGTGTACAGGACAGTGGTGAGACCAGTGATAAGCTATGGTTTAGAGACAATGGCATTTGAGGAAAAGACAGGAAGCAGAGCTGAAGGTGGCAGAGATAAAGATGTTGAGGTTCTCTCTGGGAGTGACGAGGATGGATAGGATAAGGAATGAGTCCGTCAGAGGGACAGCACATGCTAGATGTTTCAGAGATAAAGTCAGACAAGCCAAACTGAGATTGTTTGGTCATGTATAGAGGAGGGATAGTGAATATGTTGGTAGAAGGATGTGGAGGCTGGAACTGCCTGGCAGGAAATCTAGAGGAAGACTAAAAAGATGATTTATGGATGTAGTGAACGAGGACATGAAGGTAGTTGGTGTGAGAGAAGAGGATACAGACAATAGGGTCAGATGGAGGAGGTTGATTTGCTGTGGCAAACCCTGAAGGGAACAGACAAAAGGACAATAAGAAGATGAAGTGCAAGGGGGAGTGGGATTGGCTGCACTCTCAGAACCAAAACCCCATCTCCCTTGCATGGTCATTTGCGAGGTTTCCTGTCTTTCATTCAGTATGACTGTACAGCTTGTCCTGCTCAGAGGGTAGCAGAGCCTAGAGCTAATCACAGCTGACATTCTTACGAGAGGGTTTGACCAGATCTGGTCACCCATTAACCACAGGGTAACGTATAGTGACATCCAACCATTCACTTTCTCGTGCAAAAGTTAGTTTCTAATATATCTCAGCCACAACACTTGAACAGACGACCTGCTGTCTGTGGGTCAGAGTACTAACCTATGCCCCCCCTGCTGCCTGCATTACAAATATCAGTTAACTATTCCCTCACTCTTGCATCCCCAGGCTTGAGCGTTCACGCTGGCTAGCATGTTGCCTCTCTATTACTTCCTGAATGGATTGAAAAGAACATGATGCTTTCAATTCAAGTTGCATTTTGACTTCAAAACAGTTCAAAGAGTTTTTGAGAAATGTCTATTTCAGTAATTACTGAACTGGAACCATCATCACTCTTCATTGTGGGCAGTGAGATCGAACTCTTTAGAAACACATGTCTCAAGTCAGAGACTGAAGAAATTATGCCTGAAAGTATATTCATGGTTTGATCTACATAGTTCTTGAGGTCTTTGTTCAGGACGACGTCACTCATACTCCACCACAGATGGTGGCGTCATCTTCTGAGTTTAATGTCTGGGTTCTCGGGTCCCTTCAGTCAGGACATCTCTTGTACTCGTGATCTGAGATGCATCTTCTACAATCAACATTGTTGCTTCTTTTATTTTTTCAAACCAAATCGCCATTGGTTTTGAATCTTCCTTTCCAGAGTCCTGGCACCCTGGTTCTATCTGGCCACCCCTTGTTCTGCAAAACAGCTGTTTGGTCACCAGAAGGTGCTGCCCAGTTTCAGGGAATCCATGACAATCTTCCTCGTTCGTGATTATTGCAGTAACACAACTCCTTAAGATTATGGGCTAATCAGACTTGTATTTCTTTTGATGAAATACATATTTTAGTGGTTCTAAATGTATTAATTTTCAGCCGAAACTTTTCAAGTTGCAAAGTCAGGTGTTTAAACTGTCAGTGACAGGAAATCAGTATCACTGGCAGCAATGCTCGCAGGAGGTTCTCTCTGGTCACCAGGAATACGAGCGTTGCTCTACTGACTGAAGTTGTTGAGAACTCGGTGGAGCAAACCAAGACTATACTTTCAGGGATAACTTCTCCAGTCCTTGACTTGAAAATTTTGTTACGAAAGAGTTTGATCTCGCTGCCTATGATGAAGTGCAGCAAGGGCATTTCCATCAGAACAGAAAGCTGGCGGGAAGACTTTGTCTCTTCTCTATTATTGAAGACTGTACAGGCTCTGTGGATTAGATTCTGGTTGAGAGAATGTGTTCCGAGTGGTGCAGTTTTCTCCATAAACTGTAAAAAAATTCCTGGCCCAAATGTCAGAGGAGATGTGCTCCTGTTACCTCATTGAGCACAAACACAGATGGAAATCGATGAAATGGCTGATGCATAAATTGTTTAAAATGAACGTGGTGGACACAGGAAGTCTGTAAATGGTTGCTGCATGATAAATACCTGTTTCCTGGAGACCCTGATACTTACTGCAAAGCAGCAAAGCTGTTGATGTAGGAGACATGGAACTCGGCCCACAGAGTCACATTCTCTTGACATTGATGTTGACCCTTGAATTGTGTCTCAAACCTGCAGATGCCAGAAGAAGCTTCCAGTGAGGAGAAAAATAAAAAAGACAAACAAACAAACATCTGACTGAAATTAGTTAAGACAGACCTGTATTCATACACCAATCATACAGAGTCTGCATTACGGGATGTGGGGGAACCCCCCACAGGACGAGAACATATATGAGAAAAGTGCTAAAATGTTTATTTAGGCTAAGTTTAAGCCATACATAAAAATGTATTTATATTCTGTGAATAAGCTTGGTGAATTCACTGTCAAGGTCATTGACGGCCTTGATCTGGCTGTGACAGGATGTGACAAGTTACACAGGATTATTCAAAAAAGAAAGAAAAAAACCTTGATATTCAAATAAAACACCAAGAAAGTAGCATCAGGTAATTTGCAAATGATGCAAGTCACTTTTTCATAAATCAGATAAATTTAAGAAAAACAATAAAAGCCAGCTTTGGGAAAAAAGTATTTGTTAAAAATGTGTTATTGTTTCACAGTATATAGGAAAAATCGGAAAAAGTGGAATGATTTGTCTATATGATAAAATGTAATGGGTCATTTTGAGAAAAAACAACGAAAAAAGTTGTGGGATGTTATTTCAATGTTGTTTTTAACTGAAAAACTAAAACCGTCAGCAGGGTTTTAAAACAGTAAGTTCATCACGTTCAGATAGTCCTTATGCTGGACATTTGGGAATAGAGACTGAGGGATAAACAGAGATGGTGTGGCAGCTGAATGGACGCATGGATGGTTTGATGGAGGGATGTTTTTTGGTTGTGTGAGAGACGGGCATAAAGGGCTTCTTGGGCTTCTAAAATATGGAACTTATACATCCTTTGTTCGTTTTCTTTGGTTTCAATTCCGTCTTTGAGTTTATTCCATCTTCCATGGCTTCTTTGATAACCCTTCTGTAATATAAAGAGAGGTTAACTCAATGTCCTAAGGACCGTTTCTGACATGTGTCCTTTAACCTGCTTACTGACAGAGGACACTTAAGGAGGTCAAAATAGTTTAGCGACTTTATGTGATAATTGGGGAACAGTCAGTCTATGATTCGGAATACCTTGGTTTTCATTTTATTCATGTTCTGATCAGGCATATAGGGGATGTAACTATATTTACGAATTTTCCATCCATCCACCCATCCATTCATCCATCCATCATCTGCCGCTTATACTGCACTCAAGGTCGAAATGTAATTACATACATATCTGATTACAGCTGAAATTCAGCAAACTCTATCAAATGAATATGTGCAAAAGACTCCAAATAAAATATTTAGCTTTTGGATAGATAGACTTATTATTCCCAGAGGGGAACTGATTAGTTGTATTGGGTAATTTGAGAGAGATAAATAAAACAGAAGATTATTTCCAGTATTTTGTATGGAGCAGGAAGACTCGAATGAATGTTTATGCCTAACCGACTTCCAGTGATTGTCTGAGGATGTGTCTCTTTACCACTTGGGAAATGGTTTCAACTCTTCCAGGCAGGAAGAGACCACGCGCTGTTCCAGTTCACCATCAATTAAACCAGAGTTGTTGACATTTCCTTTCACATTCTGCGAAGAGAAAGAACAAGTCTGAAACGTGGTTGAGTGTGTGCTTGTGTGTGTGTGTGTGTGGGGGGGGGGGGAATCTACGCGTCTCGACTGCCCCCGCCTGGTCAGATGAGTGCATTGCATCCAGAAACAACAGCTTAGATCAAAAGCATGTTCTCACTTCGGGAATTCTACTTTAAATTGAAAATGAAATATAAATCTGATAAGTGAGGAAAAAGTATGAGAATGCGAAGACTGACCAGGTAATTAAATCAAAACAGTGCCTTCTTTATGCCTTACAGTGAAACTCTAAGCGAATTAAACCTGATACCTATTCTTAAAATGGATAAACATCTGCTATAGAATAATATTTTCAAAAATGAAAATACACATTTTCTTTTAAAATAAAAAATGTTGAAATTAAGATAATTTGCATCCTAAAACTAAAGCTAATTTGTAAAAAAATATATATATTATTTAGTAAATTTAAGGATCATTCGAAGATCAGTTGAAAATCCAAAAGTTTGCCTTTTTTTTCCTTTCAATTGAGTGATTTTTTTGTTTTGATTTCTAACCTGCACTAATTAACGATTTATAAATACGCAGATATCAGTGTTGCTGAGGAAGACGCCCTGTGTTTAAGTGCTCTAAGAAACCGATATTAGCATTTAAATTCATTAATATTAGAGTGGTTAAGTTAAAAATGCAAAATCCATTTGTCCTAATAAAAAAAAAAAACACACAGATTCAGTGACTCGAGCTGTTGTGTTTCAGCTGTGGGACACTGTCCCCTATTTTTCTGCCTGTTTAGTGTTAAAACAAGAAGAAGTAGGAAACACCAACAGATCTGAGACACCTCATCCTCTATCAACCAAAAGACGCACCGTCCAAATGTCCATGTGGAAGCTGGAGATGAGGAGCTTCTCTTCCACGTCGGGACTTCTCCTTGTTGCCCAGAATTCCTCTTCTTCCAGGTTTATGATCCGCTGCAGTGAAGATCTCATGACCTCCTGTGTGGGGAATAAATGATGGGAAAGTTTTCAAAAATGGAGTAAAGGTACAGAAATGTTCCTGCCAGAGGCGTGGCTGAAACTTCCTATGTCAAAGTGAAGGACCTTTCTCTAGATAAGGTTTCATTACAGGCAGAAGTAAGAGGAAGAGAAGCATTTCGAAATCTAAGAGCTGAAAAGACTATTCCCTTTTTGCCATTTGCTTTTATTTTTTGGATTTTTATTTAGAAGTTCAAATTCAGCATTGCCATTATTAGGAAAAACAAAAGACCTGATCAACATAAACATAATTTTATTGTTTGCGAGGTATTTTTGCAGTTTACTCATCATTATTTCCCCAGATCATCTGTCTAATCACTGAGAACAAGAATAAAATGTGATAAGAAAGTCTGAAAATTAAATTTTTAAAAGGCAAAGAGCAGGAAATTTGCTGTTATTTAAACATAACATAACATTTAAAACATGAAACTAGTGACTAGCTGCAGTGTCTTTATGTCAATAAGACATCTAGTAATTAAACACATGTTTTTTTAATTCAATCTATGTATTTGAATTGGGGTTCTGAAAGTTTAAGAAAAATCAGTTAATTACCTTAATATTAGAAAAAAGTCAAAAATATCCACATGTAGATGACTTTTGTTAAAATCTACAATAATTATAAAGAAATCTGGAACATCATCCTGAATATACCCCAGGAAATTTAGAGGAAATGAGCAAAAATTCAAGATTCAGAAAATCCCTGCTTTTCAACTTAATAATAATGAAGTGCCACCACCAAGGTTGACCTTTGATCCCTGGGCTTATGAGATGAACATCCCAAAAAAAGTTCATGGATGAGCCCCACCCCAAGTTGGGTATTTAAGAACATCCCGTGTCACCTTGACTTTGCTGCAGTACTTGTCTTTTAGCCGTGGCAGAAAGTTGCTGTCGAGCTGCAGATCGGTGCTCTCGTCTGCTATGTCAGGCTGCAGGGCCGGACTTCCCATGATAGTCTCGCTGTTGGGACACAAACTGCCATCAGACCTTTGCATCTTAAAAAATCCCCGCACACACATACATAAACAAATATTCCTATTATCAACACAACCAGCTAGATGTTGCCAGGAAAACAGATTAAAACGACTTTATTTCCAAGTTTCCAAGACACATCAGATACTAACAGTCTGACCTTTAAAGGGGAAACCTTAACAGCAACAAAATAAGTCCTCAAAAACTGAAAGTAAAATCAGAAAGTAAGAAAAAAAATGAAAGAAGTATTTCCAGTTTTGAATATTTAAAGGTCATTTTGGTGAGCAGGATCCAGATTTGCTGTTTAAATGTGGAAAAAAGACAGATGAAAAATGGCAATAAACGACATTATTCTTTTAAAAATGTGTTCTAAAAAATAGCAGGGTTTTTGCCAAGAAATTAAAAAAAAACAACAAATAAGAAACAAGGATAAGAATCACACCAAAATACAAACAAATGTGAACATTTTTATATATATGTGACGGTGAGTATATATATATAGCTATGTAAAACATTTTAAATGATAATAAAATTAGATTCATAATTATTTAAATCGGACCCTTAAAAGTCAGATCAGTGATTGAATCTGTAAACGATCAAAGGAACTGTTGATTTTGATCCAACTTGTACTTTCAAGTGACAATTATCAACATTCATTCATTCACTATCTACAACTAATCTTGCACTCAGGGTCGCAGGGATGCTGGAGGCTATCCCAGCTGTCATTGGACGAGAGGCAGTGTTCACTCTGGACCTGTCACCAGTTGATGGCAGGGCCACATATCGAGACAATCAGCCATTCACACTTTGATTTACACATCTGAGCAATTTTTCTAATTAACTTTCTGCATGGATTTTGGACTGTGGGAGGAAAAGAACCCGGAGGAAACCCACACCGACAAGAAGATGCAAACTCCACACATGAGGACCGCTTGTGGGAATCAAACCTTCTTTCTGTGAGGCTAACCACTGTGCCACCATGCCGCGCCAATTACTAACATCTAATATTGTATTTTAGGGAAGGGTCACCTGTCAATCACAGGGGCTCACGCAGCGACATCAAACCATTCACTCTCATTAACAACTGTGGAAAATTTAGAGTCTCCAGTGAACCTGCTGACTTTTTTTGGACTGTGGGAGGTAGAAAGAGATCCAATAGAGAACCCAGGCAGGAGAACATGGAGAACCCACACAGAGAGAACCAAGTGACCTGCTGGATTAGAAGGGAGGCAAAAGTGGTGACCACACCACCCCTGAGAGAAGAAACGCAGAAGGAAATATTAATCATTTTTTCATATTTTCTGGGTTGGGTCTGGATGTTGTGCTGGGGGGTTGCTGTTGAGAGTGTTCTGCATCGCCACGGAGCATCGTGACATTTCTGAGGAGAAGCACGTCAGTCTCTGTCACAATGCGGGTTCAGCATGTGCCACTACATTTCTAACTGTCAGTTAAGTATGAGTTTTCCTCTAAAAATGTTATCAAAGGTATTTCTGCGTTCTCTGACCTCTTGTAGTCTTTGATGATCCATTTGAGCAGGATGTAGAGATCCTTCAGCTCTGTCACCTGCTCCTCAAGCCTACTAAGGTGCAGCCCAATAGCGACGTTGTAGCTCTTCACGTAGGTGCTGAATGTGCGAAAGCTGGGTGGGTACAAACCTCGCAGCTTGCACCTAACAGTCTCCAGGTCCTCCACAATGGCCTTCCCCAGGAGCCCTAGGTGGACCGCAAGCCAGGAGACATGGCTCCCCTCCAGGCGGACGCCCTCCACCTTGCCCTGCACGTGTTTGTCTACCGCCTCCCTCCACGCATCCATCCAGCTCCCCGCTAGCCCTCCAGGCTCCTGCGACCTCTTCTCCTCCTCTTGGACAACGCGGGCCGCCAGCACCAGGATTCTCTTGTCATCGGGGAGGGTGTTGGAGCTGCGCACTATGGAGCAGATCTTGTCCCTCAGCTCACCATAGAGGAGGCTTAGGTCCTTCTCCTTCTTGGCCAGCTCCACGGGCAGATCATTGCAGCTGTGCTGCTCAAGCTCCCTCTGGAACTCCTGCCGCATGGACAGCAGGTTGAGGTGGGCCTCGTCCAGTACCCCCATCTCAATCAGCTTGTTGATCTGCATCACTGTTGGAGGAGCGAAGGTGAAAACAATGAAGCTCAGTTACTCCCCCCAAAATAAAAAGATGCGATAAAAAGGACGGTAATAAGAGTCAAGGGTGGATTCACAGGACATCAGGGGAGGGAAGGGGGTCGGTGTCTGTTGTCAAAACAGAGAGACAGATAAGAGGAGCTGAAAGTCCAGATAGAAAGAGAGTGGAGATGGTGTGGGGGTGGGGTATCAGGGAGCTTATCCCAAAGGGACGACTATCAAAATACAATCAAATGGGTTTCAACATGGGTAGTTTTCACCATACGGAAGGAAAAGGCATTGATTTCACGCCAGTTTATGGCATTCCACCATGTACGTTCATGTGTAGAGTCAAAATTTGGTCATACAGAACGCCTGGATAGGCCACGTGACCCATTTCTCACTTTATTTTTCAACTTTTATTTGTAAAATGAATAACATCTTCGTCATCATGGATGCAGTAAGGCTGTGGAGTCTGTCGTCACCTGACTGTTTGCATGAGCTCCGCATTGTGCAACGGTTGTGCACCAGAATGTGTGATTTGAACCTGTCAAACAGGCTCTTAAAGGAACAATTCACCCACACAGAGGAGGCGATATTACCTGACAGCGGAGTGGTTGGGAGTTCGTCAAGTGTATATGTCTCTTCCAACACCTCCTCCTCCTCTATCTCCTCCTCTTTGGTCACTTCCTCCTCTCTCTCTACGTTGGAGGTAGGGACAGACGCCTCCCGGCCGCCCCTCTTCTTCTCCCCCGTGTTTGGGATTCGCAGACTTTGGTGAAAAGAGAACCTCCTTTTCGGTGTTGAGACGCTGAAAGCTGTCATGTTGGGATCTGGATGGTGAAAAAATGCACAGTTTGTTGTATGGCAGTGTTTCCCGAGCTGAGGAGAAAGAGTCAAAAACTGAAAAAATAGAAAAAGAGAGCTGTGATTGATCTGTGTAAGCTGTTTTCATTGGCATGCAGAGTCCCGCCCCACCAGCAGCCACAGCAAAGAGTGGTTGTCAACACAGAACCAATTACCTTTTCTGAATAACTGTGAAGGAAATAAAGCATTTCTTGTAAAACAAAATTGAACAAAAATAACTAATTTAGTAATACATGAACATATTTGAATAACCAAGAAAATAACCTGAAAATTCTCTTTGGAAGGATAATAGAAAATTGGCAAATAAAATTCATTTTCGGAGGTCTGATTTCTTTAATTCCAATGCATTTAAATGTAACTGACAGTAGACTTGTCTTCATCGCACTGATGATAAATCAATGAGTTTCCTGCTTCCTCCCCTCCCCACCTTCATCCGTACAATACCATACATACTTGTTTTGGAACGTGGTATAGCTCCCCTTTTCTGTGGCAAGGCGACTTCCTCCCCCTTCTTCGAGAAGAAGCCCCCAATGTTCCTCAGTGGGGAAACGATGGTTGAGCCAGTGCTCTTACCTTTAGAACAGAAACCAGGAATTAAAACAAAAGCAACAACTTCTTTTAGTCATGTAGATCAGTGTGTGTGGTTGTGAGAGTGAGAAAGAGAGACCTATAAAAACCAGAGGAGTGGGACATTACCTCAATTGGCAGGTAAGAGAGAAAGTAAAAGGGGATTTCTGCTGAAGGCAAAGCGCTTTAAAGGAACCAGTTGAACGTGTTAATTAAATATGTCTGTAAACATGTTAATACTTGTAAAATCGCAACATTGGCCTGAAATATATGATGTCCAATCATTACGTTCTTAACAAAACGATTTCTGCTCAGCTGAGACAGCTGTAATGTCCTTTCTTTTGGGTAGGCCAAAAAGAGTGTCCAAGGCCTGCAAACTTCTCAGAATGCAGGAGCCCGTGCTCCCCACCAATAAAATATCCTAATCCACCATCTAATCCATCTGACTTGGTGAAGTCCTACGGGCCTGGATGTATGTGTGTGTGTGTGTGTGTGTGTGTGTGTGTGTGTGTGCGTGTGCGTGTGTGTTTTCAGCTAGATGATCCGATCCAGACAGGCTAAAACACGTGTTTCCACTTCCGGTGACCTTGAGAATTCATCATATTTGGCAAGAAAGATCAGCGGAAGATCAATATGATTTTTGTTACAACTGCTAATTTAAGTAATTAGCAATTTCATTCATGGCCCTATACAAAAAGACAATTTTACATCAATTGAATCATAATAATCATGATGATTGAAACAAGGATGAAGTGCAGGATAGGTCTGCTCAATAACCCAAAGAATAAAATGAAATCAATTCAGAATTAAACTTTGAACTGTAGATAAGAGTAAAGTTTAACTGCAAGCAGTGCCATAAAGAATTGCAACATAAAATGAATAAAATAACTAATTGATAAGAATCAATCAATACTATTATGTTTGAACAGCAATGACTTTTCCAAAATTTTGCACTTAAATAAATTGTAAAGAACACAAGAATGGAAAATCAAACAAATGATGCCGCACACCATTGCCTGAACAATCAATACTTCAGGACATCAGTTATTTGTATGAATAATTTATAGATTAAATATTTACTGGAAAAACAGACACAACTGCAAATTTTGTAATTTCTAGATGAGGGAGCTAAATGACATGAAACAGAACACTGACCAAAAAAGTGACCAAGTAAAGAGAAAATAAATAAATAATGATATACAGACTTTAAAAACTGGCTGAATAAATCGTATACAACTATAAAAAAGTAATTAAAGTGTAAAATAAATAATACAATTTCTAACCAAGAGGGTATTAAGGAAAAAAAAGAAAAAATACAAATAAATATAAAACAAAAAAACAATGCAGTTTTGCCGAAAGGTCTCAGGATCATGCAACTTACTGTATGACAAAGGAGACCCCAATGGGCTGCTGTCCCCCTTGACCTTTGACCCTCTGACCAAGGGGCTATTGGTCATGACTTGTTTGATATTACAATGGAGGGTTTCCAGCCTTCCAAGGCTGTGGGCCACCATGCTGACCTCTCCAGGGGTTTCCTGCGACCTCCCTGCCATCTGCAACACCCGATCCCTGCCCAATGGTGCCCTGCTGCAAGGGAGAGAAGCAGGAGGGGAGAGCTGAAGAGGAGGTTTCGGAGTGAATCCCTGCTGGGTGTGTTTCTGGCTCCCAAGGCTCTAGACAAAGTGAGCGGTGTTGGGCTTTGTTTACAGACAACACATCCGAAGGTCCTGTCAGCATGGCGACGGGGGACTGGCTGAGCAGCAGCTTGGCCACCCCTGAGGCCCTAGGAGATTTAATCTAAAGGAAGGACATATCAAGGGAGACATTCCAAAACACCAGCCGTAAATCCAAGATCAGAGTTAAAGAAAATTACCTGGATGATAACCTCTTTATATTTTCTGAGCAGGTCTCAAAAATGATACTTAACTAAACGTGAATGCAACTTACAGCCCGTAAGACAATCATTCAATCACTCCGTCAGAATTTAAAACCTAAACACAGCTTTAAAAAACATCCGTGTCAGATTTACCTCAAACAGCTCAGCTGACACAGTTGACGTATTTGTTGTTTACACTTCAATTTCAATGTTTTTAATTTTAGAATTCACTTTCAAACTTTGCCAGTATTCATTTACCAAAACCTGTATTTCGGTCACCTGATGTCAGAATCTGGCTGAGAATTTTTCTCATTTTTCTTCTGACCTAAAGTATCAGACATGCTTACCTGAATGGACAACGAGCTGTTATTTCAAGGATGCGGTCTCAGACGGATGGAAGGGGAAATTAAATGAAAGTGTTTTTACTTTTAGTACTTATAGTACGGTTACCCTGTAAATTAAATAGAAATTACCTTCAATAATTACGGATTCATTTCATGAAAATTAGAATGAAAATACCTAAAATCATCAAGAAATTCACTTGAGAAAAAGTATTTTATTTTTTAATTCTCGGAAAATTGTCCCTGTGATAAAAACAGGAAGTGCTTCTCTCTCGTTAGTCCGCGGGGGGTTGGAGCGAGACCGCGGCCGCGGACCAGATCACCTGAAGTAACATTTAATAAATACTCATCAATAACACGATCAGCGCCGAGAAAAGACAAAGCAGCTTTTGTTTAAAAGAAGAAAAACATGAGATCGCCGGATTTACCTGTCGGCTCAGGTAGAAACCTGCTCTCACCTTCTCCTCACCCGCTTTCACTTTCAGTCGACTGCGAGAATTATCCGTGGACACAGAAGGAGAGACAAACTCCCAAACAATCAGCGAATTGGAAAAGTCCCAATTCCAAAAAGTCAGCGAACACGAAAAAGATCGGTTTCTTGTGATGAAAACATGAAAAGATGGAGTTAATTATTAAATAAGGTGGAGAAGGGGAAGGAGGAGGAGGAGCGGGGGGGGGTGCGACAACAACAACACTAACAACTATTTGCCCGCTTTTCCTTAAAGGGGAGGCAAAAAAAAACCGTATAACCACAAATCAGCTCTTCGCCGACACCTGA
Organism: Fistularia tabacaria; assembly: GCA_901007705.1. Classification (NCBI taxonomy): domain Eukaryota; kingdom Metazoa; phylum Chordata; class Actinopteri; order Syngnathiformes; family Fistulariidae; genus Fistularia; species Fistularia tabacaria. The sequence continues at coordinate 306,197 of CAAKHD010013611.1, read as the reverse complement.
ACTATCCCTTTTAAATGATATGTGATGTTGAGGTATGTGCTACGTTTTTGTACTCCCCGGAAATCTCAGAGCTTCATGGGCCATTAAAGTGAACGCTTGTGAAACGTACTGGAATGGTGACAGTGACCCGGGACATTTTAATGCTTTTAAATCTGTGACAGTAAACGCTTGAGACGGTCATACATTTACATTTTCTATTCATTTATCGTTCGATTTTTATAACCATAAACATAATTATGAGTGGAATTGAACTGCTGGTTTAATTAAAAGTATTTGATGTTTTTATTTATAAAATGGGGTTACATGTCGTGGCATGTAGAAGATGGCAACTTAACAGCGTCAGGTCAACAATGTATAATTCACACGTTAATATTTTTTGGTCATTGTTGCTTAACTCGTACTTTTTACTAGGGGAAAGCCCATTGCTTGCATTTCCCAATGTCAACAGTTACACTGAGGGTGCATCCTTCATTAACATGACAACGAACGCTGCAGGTTAGTGTAACACAACAGCAACAACATTGTACAGCTATTCACATGAGGGAGTTGTCTAACCCAGAATCATGAGTGACTCCCAAAGGTCCATGTAGGCACAAAGGATTCTGAGGCTTCCCCGGCCAGTCTCCCCACGACACGCTACAATATAATGGTTTATATGGAAGAATTTATCTTTTTCATTTTCAGAATGTGTCTGCATATTTGACTCATAAATAGAATAAATAAGCAATCCCAAGTGCCTTTTCATTTTCTGTTCTGCCATGCAAAAAGGGTATCAAAAATCCCAAAATCAGTTTAATTTTCTTTTTTCCCGATTTTTTTTTTCCCAAGAGTTTTTTGGGAACTAAAATACAATACACACTCAGCTGTTTTCCTGCTAGCTTATCGCTGATACTTGTCAGCATAGCACTCCCCAATGTTCCCACAAAAATCTTACATTACAGAACCAGATAGAATTGCAGACAACTTCTAAATCAGATGGATTGAGCAGGAATTGAGCAGATATAGACGTTATGCCCTATCAAACAATGTTATCAACAACGTCAACAACAAGCCTCTTCTCAGTCCTTCAACAACTTGATGTTGCCTGGAAGGGGAAGACCGGCCACTAGCATATCTTTGGATGTGATCAACAACAAAGATGTGAATCGCAAGGAATAACCTTAAAAATCTACCAGAAATAACTTTTAATTATTAAAAAACTACCTTTAAAACCACCAAGAAATATACAAAAAATACTTCAAATTTACTTTATACTCAAACAACCTAAAAAATTAAACAGAGAAAAAGAAAAATATACCGAAATGACCAGACCAAATGACACAGCTCCCTGCTAAACTGTTTATAGAAATCCCCCCAAATGTAAATCTGATAAAAGTAATTGCATCAAAATCAGAAAAAATGCCTAAAATTATTATGAAATTATTTTAAAAAAATTTCTGGAGTGTGGATGTTTTCCAACACTGGTGAATGACAGAGTGAATGGTTCTTTGTCTCTATATGCGGCCCAGTGATGGGCTGCTAACCGGTCTGCTGAACCCTGCCTCTCATCCACTAACCCGCCTGCAAGGAACCTAACTATTGATCTTTACTCTAATGTCGTTTCAGTAACTTAAAGCTTTGCTTATTTAATTTTTTTTAAGTGACTAACGGTTGAATTCCCAAATCTTAAAAATGGATGAGTTAATTCAAGGGTCTTTTTCTAAATCAGCAAAAAATGCTGAAAAACTACCATTCATATTTTGCTTAAAAAAACATCCTTGTTTTGGATGTAGATGCTCATATTGGACTGCTTCTTCATCTTCTTTCAGCTTTTCCCTTCAGGGGTCGCCACAGTGAATCAACCTTCTCCATCTAACCCTATTCTCTATATCCTCCTCTCTCACACCAACTACCTTCATATCTTCTCTCACTACGTCCATAAATCTTCTCTTCGGTCTTCCTCTAGACCTCTTGCCTGGCATCTCCCATTCCAACATCCGTGTATCCGTCTACCAATATAGTCCCTATCCCTCTGTACATGATAGAACCATCTCAGTCTGGCTTCTCTGACCTTCTCTCCAAAACATCTAATATGAGCTGTCCCCCTGATGGACTCATTTCTGATCCTATCCATCCTCGTCATTCCTAAAGAGAACCTCAGCATCTTCATCTCTGCTACCTCCAGCTCTGCCTCCTGTCTTTTGTTCAGTGCATGATTTTTTTAATAAATGTTAAAAATATGAATTATAAATAAAATATATTCATAATTACATTTTTTGCATTTACTTTAAACTGTCTAATGAGCATTTTCATGTGATTAAGGTCTCAACCCATCCCAGTTTTCAGAAGAGGTATCATTCATACCCTAAATTATTGAATGATATTCCTGCTGAGAATGGTGCATGGGTGTGTGTGTGTGTGTGTGTGTGTGTGTGTGTGTGTGTCTGTGTCTAGGTGTGGGTGTGGGTGTGTGTGTGTGTGTGTGTGT
>CAAKHD010013611.1:276764-303710 GCA_901007705.1 Fistularia tabacaria | reverse complement strand
CAGCTGTGGGACGGATGCGAGGGATCACCTGCGATACGGAGGGCCTTGCAGGTGAGGCGGGGGGTGTAGATGTCCTGGGGGGGGGGGAGAGGGGCACCTACAATCTTCTCAGCCGCTCTCACTATGCGCTGGAGGCTCTTGCGGCAGGATGCAGTGCAGGCGCCGTTCCACGCTGTGATGCAGCTGGTCAGGATGCTGTCGATGGTGCCCCTGTAGAAGGTGGTCATGATTGGGGGTGGGGCACTCACTCTCCTTAGCTTGCAGAGGAAGTAAAGACGTTGTTGTGCTTTCTTGGCCAGTGATGCAGTGTTCGTGGTCCGGGAGAATTCATCTGACACATGCACACCCAGGAATTTGGTGCTGCTCATCCTCTCCACCAAGGCACCATTGACGGTTAGAGTGGTGTGCTCGTTGCGCTCTCTCCTGAAGTCCACAACAATCTCCTGGGTGCCTCCGGCTTTCACCACCCTGCGTCTGATGAAGGTCCATCTTCTCCCCTGGGCGGGATATCATAGTTTACTCTTGTTTGTGTATATGTAACAGGTAGTGTTTTATGGGATGAGGTTGTTAGCCCCACGCCCAACCTCCAACCTGAAGGACTAGGTGTTGCCTTTCGTCTGACCTCTACCCCGAAACCTTGGTAAAAACTACCAGGGGTTTAACCCCTGCTGGTACTGCCTCCACAGTCATGGAAGTACACAAGTCTCCCACCACGGCCACCCAGGTAGCAACACAATGGAACAAGGACTTAAGAAATAGTGGGTAATCATCCCCCTTGAGAGTTAGGATGGCGTTGAAGTCAATATACTGATTCATCTCAAGAAAGCAAACTCAAGAAACGTGTGTGATAACTGGATCAATTTATAAAGGCAGTAAGGCAGGCCGTGGAGGCTTTCACATTAATTGTATCTCACCTACAAAATTATGGAATTGTAAAGGGAACGCTACCTGGGAGGACAAATCGGCATAAATATGCTTAAAGGTTCGTCTAATACTAGAATGTGCTGTTAACAAAAGCACAAAGAATTGTTATTTCTTTAAAAATCGAAAATGTATGACCTACCGGCGCAGCCATTGTTTTACGAGAGCAATACATACTGGGTTGACGATGTAAACTGGTTGCATGGTGTTAACTTTGGCTTTCCGCTAGTGTTAACTTTTGCTCGGTACAGTCTATACGGTAATAATGCCTTGTTGTGCTGCTTTTTGGTGCAATTTCCACTCCAAGGGAAAAGAAGGGACTACTGTAAATCAACACAGCTTTCAAAGGGCCAAGAAGAGAAAAAAGGAATTGGGAAATATCTTGTGGACATACAGAACTTCCGAAGGGCCCGCAGCTGTAGTCTCGCTGTTTCTCCCCAGATGCATTTGACGCATTTGGTCGAGCTAAGCTGCTGAAAGAGCTCACGGGTACTGTGGGTTTTAAATGGACACAAAAGCCTAATGTTGTGCCTACAGTTATCTTTCACAACCATGCAAAAGGTACTGGGGAAACGAGTGATGCCCTCTCAAAGAAAGACCACAGGCAAGGGACGCTGGATGTTTTCCCGAGAGGATGTCAAGCACCTACTACTACAGAAGTTGACGAAAGACCGGGCATGAGTACGATCATCGAGGAAGTTGATGACGTGTCACCGGTCAGTCAGCACAGCAGGCCGTAAGTCTAGAGTGAATAGCTGATGACAAACAGTGGAGCTCCTTACAATAGACACTCTCTCTCCCTGTCGACATAGCAACACAGTTGCAGCGTGCACACTAGCGACTTCGGCCAACTCTTCATGTCTTTGCTCGTCTTCATTTTGAAGTTCTTTTTTACCTCTGTCTTCAGTAATATCCTCCTCACTCACATGTCTCTCAAATGGAAAGGGTTGTACAGACGATGTGTTTTTGCACCTTACTGTATACGAGTGGGAATGGGCTCCGTCCCACCTCATGACGTCATTACTTAGACAGCACCGGGACGTAAAAAATGGCGGCCTATGTGTGAATTTTTATTTTTTTCAATTTTATACAAACAAAGATATTTTGAGAGATTTTATAATCATTTTTAAGTAGCTGGTACAAATATTGATTTAACAGGACAATTACATCTTGGTAACTGTGGATCGGTCTAAAGATACGAGCAGTGGGAATATGTCTGAATGCTGGGGATGTGTGAAATTATGCGACAAGTCATTTTAACATTTCTCTCATCTCTAGTTTGCACCATAAATTGTAGCTGACCGAACTAGCCATTAACTTTTTATGTAGTGTGAAAATATGCCAGTTAATTGATTGTGTCATATGTTGCGCAGCCATCTGGTCTAATACTTGGATGTTAACCAGCAAGGTGATGATCCAAAGTACAGTGACCAAAGTGCATGTCGCTGTTGGGTTTTAATAAAAGAATGACCAAAAATGTTGTGTTTCTTTGAAAGTTGTTTTTTTCTTTTTTAAATGGGTGCAGCCCTATTAAGTTTTCCTGAATCCCTTTATTAATTCCAGCATATTCTGGGCAAAAAAAAAACAAATGATGAGCCAGTTAAGGTAAGCACTCAAGCCCTCTAAGAGACAGATGCACCACACCCACAGTTATTTGGGATCAGTGGTATCACTATGCGGACACTTTTACCTCGGGGCAAATAAGAAAGTCTCCAAAAGCTTATTCTCTGTTGTTCTTGAAGAGTGATAAGAATAAACACTTGAAAAAATGTACTTGAATGACAAGGTTTGTACAATCAGTAAGTAGTTCCTGAAGTCTAACCTATCTGATGACAGATCCAGCCAGCGGTCCCCCATTTCCTCCATTCTACCCACTGCTTGAAAAGGATCCCCAGTTACCAAGATGTTACCAACTTAGTAACCAAGATGTTAGTCCTATTTGATCATTTTTTGTACCAGCAACATAAAACGATACAAAATCTCTCAACAATATCTTAGTTTGAATAAAGTTGAAAAAAAAAATTCACTCACAGGCAATTGTTGTTTAAGTCGCAATGCTGTATGGGTAGTGATGTCATGGGGTGGGAAGGAGCCCGTTCCCACTCACATACTGCAAGTAGCAAAACCATGTTATCTGTGCAACCCTTCCCATTTGAACCCTAGAGAGACGTGGGCGAGGCAGATAACGCTGAAAAAAGAAGTCAAAATGAGCTTCAAAACAAAGACGAACAAAGACGTGAAGAGGCAAGAGTTGGCAAAAGTCACTGGTGTGCATGCAGCTGCTGCATTGCAATGCTAACAGAGAGAGATCCAGAGAGATGTTGTAAGAAGATCCACTTTTTGTCATCAGCTGTTCACTGAAGACTTATGGACCGCTGTGCTGACTGACCAGGCGACTCGTCGTCAGCTCCCTAGATCGTGTTGGTGACCGGGGCTTTCGTCATCAGAAGCTAATTCTGCAGTTGTGCGTTGTTGACATCCTCTCAAGAGAACATCCAGCATCTCCTGCCTGTGGTGTTTCTTCAAGCAGGCTTCATTTATATCCTGAGGACCTTTTGTATGCTTGTGAAAGAACACTGAAGGAAAGGCGTTCGGCTTTAGTGTCCATTCAAAACAAGCGGCACCCTCTTTCAGCAGCTTAGGTCGGCTAAATGTTTCAAATATATCCGGAGAGAAGCGGCGAGAAACACACCCACAGATCATTTTGTATATCCACAAACAATTTCCCACTCCTTTCTTCTCTTCTTGTCCCTTAGAAAGCTGTGTAGATTTGCATCAGTCCCTTTGTTTCCCTTGGAGTGGAATTTACACCCAAAATCAGCACGACGAGGCATTATTACACGATATACCATACCATACCAAGACAAACACAAGCGGAAAGCCAAAGTTAATGTGACCAACCTGTATATGTTATCAACCCAGCATGCACCGGCTAGTAAAACAATGGCTGCGCTGGTAGTGGTATGTCTTCCAAATTGTGATTTTCAAAGAAATAACATTTCTTTGTGCTTTTTTAACAACAGATTCTAGTATTAGACAAATCTTTAAGCATATTTATGCTGATTAGTCCTTTCAGGCAGGATTCCCTTGAAGAAAAATTTTCCCAATTCCTGGTCCATGATCTATCCACTTGAGCTGATTGCCTCCATTTTTTTCTCTCTCTTGCATTTAACCCTTAAGTTACACACGTTTTCAGCTCCTCACTGAAAGTAGGTGTTCTCTACTGCATTTAAGCAAGACCAGTAAAGGTGTTGCTCCCAAAAAACCTATACTAAAACTAGCTCAGGTTGAGAACTACAATCTGCTTTTAGTCATACTCTTTCAATAGACAAGTCTTGGTCACACAACTGTTAACCAGGCCTATGAATTTCTTTGAAGAATTGATGAATATTTTATATTCAAGTTTCATCTGCTCTCAGTTGACTGGCTGGGTCTACTTGCCCTGTACATCATCAAGGAGATTAAACCCTACCTGTTCAGTATGCAGCACAATTCCTGTTACAGGCACGACTAACATCAGTTATTGACGAGCACTATTTACTCACTTCTGTCCCTTGGTAGATACCTGTGCAGTATTAATCCAGACTGCAAAAGTGCATTTTACGGTCAGCCAATCTAAAACAAACGTATGCAGTTTAAGAGTGTCCACTGGGTCCAATTTTGTGTCAGCACAAAATTCAAGGATGACATTTTGTTTAGAAGACAGTAACTGCATCCACCTCCATATACCTGAACTTCCTCATTCAAGTTAACATTCTGTCACACTCTTTACTTTCCAAAACAGAGAAGTATCTGGCAATTTTAACATTTTGTACCAAAAGTCACCAGTGACACTTTGCTCCTTTGTTGCCCATTGGCAGTGGGACCAATCACCAAATCAAATTTCATTTGCTGAGTCCCTTTCTGTTCTTCAGAAAACAATGAATGCCCTTTCGACTACACCTCAGAACTAGATTTTTTCGATGAACTAAAAAAACTGAATACGTTCTTACATTCTTTTCTGCATCCTTAGCAATGCATTTGCACATTGCCTTCAAACTCAACCACTGGCTTCTGACTATTGTGCTGTTATTCTCATGGTACACTCTTGTTCTGTTGTTCTGTTCTTGTTTGGATATACATTGTTTCGTATAAAAGCATCTGTCAAATGAACTTTCAACATTATAAATGCTGCGAGGAGATTCTATAACCACAAGGCATTTTAAAGACAGTTCAGGCATGAGAGCACTGCGTTAACAATTACCACTAACTTGCAAGGAGAGGGGGCTGTTAATGCTGGCAGTGTTACCAGTGGTCATATATTGCGGAACAATATAACACACTTACCCAAGCCACAATCATTGCTGTGATTCTGCTTGGGATCGGCCTTGAAAAGAATACATAGAATAAATGAATAAATAAGTAAATAAGTATACCTATCATACCTTTTCTTTTTTTTTCAACCATTTGACTTGTCTGAATAAAAAAGTGAAACAAAATGGCAATAACAACATTTAGTGTAGTGGCATGTAAAATCATCTAATTTTAAGTTATAAATATATACCTGACGGTTGGAGTAAACCGTGAGACAGCTCTTTGATCTATTCAGACAAGTCTTATGACTTTAGATTTAGGGACAGGCATTGCTGCAATTCGGAGCAAAAATTGAGTATAAATGCCTTTTTGGAGTTTTCTTCTTTTCATGTATGAATGGAAATATAAGAGTTCTCTGTTTTCGTTGTCATTCATAACACTATAAAATGACTGGACATTGTGTGCGTGATTTAAGGTTATGGTGTTCTGGTGAATTGCATTCCTAATTGTCTGATTAGCCCTACATGGCTGCTCATTTACATTTGTTTATGAATGTGTGGTAAATTTAGTTTCAGTGCTGACTGACAATTTTCCTATTCATTTGTTGTGATTATACACTACATTTACTTAATATAAAAATGCTTGCTTGGCTGCAGTAAACAGCTTAATCATTTAGGAAAATAGGACAACACTTGGTCCAGGTCTTTGAGGTAACACATCTTAATTTGTTTGTTATTTTTTCTTTTGTAGACCACAAAAAATGCTCACCCTTGAAATGATTCTACTACATTCATATGCCTGTCCCCTGTTCCACTGCCTAAATTAAATCAGTCAGTAATACCCAGGTTTGCTTATTTGAAATCATATGCATATTTACCAGCAACACCAATTAATTTTCCATTGACCAAGACCTAATTATAATTATTGTTTGCACATTAGATTAAATAAGAAACTGTGACATGTATCCTCAAATAAGATAGAGGATAAGCACAAAATATTATCAAGCTATTAGTTTCCCATGAGGTATAAACAAGAGAATAAAACAATAACAAAATAGATAAAAATAAGGAAAAAAATAATTCATGTCTTAAAGGATAATTTTTTCCTCCATTAAAAAGTCACCAGAATTATGTCCATGTAAAAACCAGCAAGTACCCAATCTGTAGTCGATAATGGAATAAAGGTGAAGAATTATCTTAAACCTATTAAAATCATTATAGCTGGCTTTGTCTCATTCTCTTTCTTTAATTAAAAAGACACAAAAAAGGCAGTGCTTCTAATGAACTACAATGTGAACTTAAATCAATATGTGCAAGCCATAGACTTGTGCACCAAGTAAAAATATTATCCATTACATCCCAATGAATGATCTCATCATTCTGCTCAAATTTCAGTTATTTAGTTGCTCTCACTGAAAAAAATGCTATGGTAACCCCCACCCCCAAAAAGAAACCAGGACTTATAATTGACCCAGCAGACAGGAAACAATTAAAAAGAAGTCAAACACATGAGGGGCTTTGAGATCAAATTTGAAAAAAAGCAAGGTTGTGTTGGGCTCTGGCTTGCACAACTGTCAAAAAAGTTGACTGTTAAAAGACCACACTACATAAACAAATCATTTTAAGGAAACCGTCATGATGTAAACATGAAAGAATCATAGCAACCCTCAGACTATGTTCTTTAATCAAACCGTTTGAGAAATATACTCTCTGCTACACAACAGCCTTTTGCGCTTTCTGAGGTTTGATGTATGAGACACATGCTGCTTTAAACAAGAGCTTGGGAGTAAAATATATATGTGAAGAATCTCTATTCAAATGTTTTGTATGGAAACTCGGGCAAGTGAAAACAGATGTGCTTCACTCGTGACCTATAAAAAATGATATATGGTCAGAAGTAATATGGTTCAGCAGAGGCCAACAGTTCCAATTTGCTTCACTTTACCATGTTGTAGTCTGTGTTGTGTAAATGTAGACATATTTTTTCAAACAGAAAAAGTGGTATTTTCACTGCATATGCAGTGAATGTTTAGTACTTTAGAAATTGACTGGGTTAAAAGAAAGATCCGTTTATTCACAAAAGTATGTTTCATGTCAAAGATTTTATGTGAAGAATTAATGTATGATAAGAAGATTAAAATGCATCTTTTTGATACACTAATTTCAGAAAACAAAGAACATTTACAACAGAGTGCATTTTCTCCACTTGCAGGATTTTCAAAGTACTCCAAGATAATAAGTAATGGGTAAAGTAAATGAATAAATTCAATAAGGATATACACGTCTTTCAGAGAGTTTGATTTATCTTACACATGGTTTTAATTAATCAACATTTCGACATCATAACACAGGCGTGCGCACACACACACACACACACACACACACACACACACACACACACTGCTTGTTTGCCTGAAGAAAGTCAAGAAATCTAAAAAATCATTGATGATTGGAAGTAGTGTGTTGGTAAGAAAAATACATAGCTTTGACATCTCCTCTTACCTGCAGAGAAAGTAATAGACATCAACTTCATGAGTGAACTGTGCAGAGGATAATCTGTCTGAATAAATACCCTCTAGTATGAGCAGGAATGCCTTCAATTGTTCCCTCTAACGATGTGAACACTATACTGCGAAGACATAGTAAAATATGTGACCATACCAGTCCCTTTAGAGGTCAATAATCTTTGAGAATAATTGCCTGAAATTTAATTGAAGCAAAATCTTACTTAAGCATTCATCATTGTGGACAGACATTCGTCTCTTCAATTTTGCATTCCGATTAATTTGACTAAATTAAAGTAACTGCTTTGTGCCAGTATAAAGAAACACAATTATAAGTTTTAAATACATATAGCTTATTTCCATAAAACATTACTGCTCTTAATACAGACTGGGGTCAGCAAAGCATAAAAATTATAAAGACTATTCCTGTAAATGCTCAAATGCATTACCAAGTCAACAACATTTTTTTAATTTTTTTAAAGGGGATGTCAAAACTCCTTTATAGAACTAAACAAAGTGTTCTTGGAAAATGATTGGTTTTTAAGAATCCTGTTTTTCAGTCACATGCCTCAGGAAACACAGGTTGAACAAATGTGCAGTCATATATAGCACTTTCTTTAATAGGCAGCATTTAATTAAGTGTTTATTAAGCTAAAGTAGTCCAATAGAAATCTTACTGAGACAATCAAATATTTTTCATTATAGTTATATGGCGCCCAAGAACAGATGAATCCAATGGGGAAAAAGGCAAGAAGCACAGGGCAACTCTAATTTCTAAGGACAATGAACTGAATTGTTCTGTCCCCATTTCTCAAGAGATACTCAGTAATCATGGCTAATTAGTGTTGCAAGGTAGAGTGGAATAAGAACAATAGTCATTGTTCCAGACTTTAAGGATGCAAAATAAATAAATAGTTTGAAGATTGCTCAGGTTTCATGAATGCAGGTTTAAAACTGAACTGAATTGAATGATCCCAAAAATATATAGTATTCTATTCATTTGTGCAAGCCTTTTATATTCAAGAAGAAAAAAAGTTCACTGATTTTCTCAAGTAGTTCAGTATTCTCTATTTATTGCATTCTATACTGTAAACAATAGTTGGATTAAAAAAAGCGCCAATCCTTGCATCAGTCACTGAATTGATTGGATGCTATTATAGGTGACAAAGTTACAAACATTGTGTATACCAATAATATTTTGGCCAAGTTCTGGAAATTCAATGTTTCATGATCATTAATGAGGAAATGACTAAAGTCTTACATTTGCATCCAATTATTACGCTGAATTTATGGATTTGTTGACATTTTATGATTCCTACATTTAATGCTTTACAAAATAGAGAGCTTTTTGATGATACAAAGTTGTTGTTTTTTTTTCTGTCAAACAGATCCAGTGGAAAGGCTGTGATTTACAGGTATATGTTGAACCACTTGTGCTTCACACCAATGCCGGCAAAGTTCGTGATGATGTACGAATGATTTGATAACCGATTGCACTTCTTGCTTTTACAATGTGTATCTTTTCATGTCTAACAGCCATCTGAAGATAGATACAAAAATGCAAGATGATGATAGCAATAATCAATTTACATTACCTAGGATTTGCAGATCATAGTCAAATCACCCAAACACTCCGCATGGTACCCAGACACAAACATACTGTACACTCATAGATGATGTGTATGTTTAGTTATACATCTTTAGATATTCTTTGTATCATGCATGGGCATAGATTTATATGATTTCTATAATTTCTTTAAAATGTCCTTAATTGGTCTGTTTTGGCTTTTAAATATGGACATTGCAGGGAAAGAAACAAGCCATTGGGTAATTGGTGATTTTATGTTGTCCTTTTAAAATTTGACATGATTTTCTCTTGAAAAACTAAAACACACTCGCAGCTCAGTAGACATTTGTTCCTTCCCCCTTGTAAATGCACTCTTGTTTACCGCCACAACCAAACTATTTGTTGGCACATTGTTGGCACACCTGCCTCTTAAAGGGCATGAGCAGTGACCTTCAGATTGGTTTGTCTTTGTTTTGCCCAAAACACACACATGATTAACTGAAGGGAGTCTCGTCAATGCCTTTTAACAATACAGCTCTCACAGGGGTCTAAATAGGAGAAGTTGGTTTCTGCATTGCTTGAATATACACTCCCTTGATGACTTTGGATGCTTCTCAAGGTAATCAAAGTAGATAACAAATGTGTTTACATGCATGAACAGTATAATTGACAAGATTAAGTCAGGTATGCCTTCGAAAAGGGTGAGTTGAAGTTATGTCTAGCCATGTTTTTAACTTATCTTTTTAATTCATTATTTTTGATTTAGGAACTGACAATAAATTGTCCTTGTTAAAATTTTGATGATCTTCTGTTACCTTCTGAAAAGCAAAATCAAATGACCATTACATAAATACCTCTCAGAGTAAGCCTAGTCCATATTAGGCAATTATCTCAAAGTTAGCTGATTTATATTTGTCTACTTTAGGGTTCAACTATGAAGAAATTAGTTACGATGTCATGGATAATATAAATACGTCTTTGGAAGAGTCAGAATAAATATGGCTGGCATCCATCCATCCATCATCTGCCGCTTATCCTGCACTCAGGGTCGTGGGGGATGCTGGAGCCTATCCCAGCTGTCATCGGGCTAGAGGTGGGTTACACTCTGGACTGGTCGGCAGTCAATCTCAGGGCCACATTTACAGACAAACAACCATTCATTCACTCATTCGGGGCAATTTTCCCAATTTTTCCAATTAACCTGCTGCATATTTTTGGACTGTGAGAGAAACCGGAGAAAACCCACACAGACACAGGGAGAACATGCAAACTCCGCACAGAAAGGTCCCCTTGTCGGAATCAAACCAGGGTCCTTCTTGCTGTGAGGCCGAAGCGCTAACCACTGTGTCACCGTGCAACCCTATGGCTGGCATAATAAATGAAATATATGTTCCACTCGCAGAAGGAATTGGAAAAAAGGAAAATCATCAATGTTTCCCATCCATATTTCAGATGATAGGATAGGCTTGCCATGTTTAACCTTATGCTGGGATGTTTGATTAACTGTGCTAATCATATCCCATCTGCACTGGGCTCCTGTCTCTGTCTTTTGATTAAATTCTGACTACTCTTGCATTGTTCATTATGTGTACTTGTCAAATAATTGACTGCTCGAAGGCAAAAAATGCATGTCTTTATATCTTGATGAGGAAGTGCCTTAATATCATGTCATTCACTTTGCATGGCTTGTCTACAAGATGAGTGGGCAAATCAGGGAGAACATTTCTACAGTATAACCTCAGGGAGAAAGGTTATTATGAAGTTGACCATTGGGTTTCCCATAAGATTCTTTGTACCGAAGTTCATGCACTGCACATCATTGGCTTGCAGCTACACATTCAGACATAGTTCAGTGTGCCCAAATGTGAAGGTGTGCAAAAAAACATAATGATAAATGTAAGTGTAAAAGGTGCTGATATGAATGATGAGACATATATAGCTAATAATAGGATTAATTATGTCTAAAAAAAAATTTCCATCAGCTGCCATCCTTAATACTAGGCAGAAATGTTTCCTCTGCTTACATGATACAACATTAACTTGTTTGTCCCAACTGAAAGTTCAACCGGGACCATTCTCAGTTTATTGTCAGGGGCGGTAACAACCATAGAAGTCCATATTCACTTTTTTTTCTTTTAATCAATATTTTTTTTCCTCTCCCATTACCAATAATTCTATGGAATTATCGGTAATTATGGACTTCACCAAGGAGGAAAATATGTGATTAATTAAATGTGAATGGATTGAATTGAAGAAAAAAAGAGTTCATTTATGCTTCTAAGAGCTTATGATATCACTTATTAAGCAGAAGTGACTATATTTTTGTATGTGTAAGAGTGGTGTGAACCAGTGTGGACTGACATAACACAGATAAAACTGTAAATGAAAAGATGCGCTGAACAATATGAGGTGGCAAATTAATGTTTTTTGACACATGCTTTTACCTTAAATGAACGGTGCCTAAACGCATTTACATAAAACATTATAGTATCGAGTGCATGAATTACACATTTTCAGGTATATCTACTCTATATTACTTCTCATTGCCACTCTCTTTTATAATTACCCCGCAGCATAAGTAAATCAAATCCAAAAGCCTTCACTAAGAGCTAAGGCCTGCTGCGATAATGATACCTGACAGAAATGACAGCTCCATGCTGTGTTATTCCTGGGGTTAAAGAGTCTGTAACTCAGTCTCGTCAGTATTATCTTTGCTCTTCACTCTAAATGGCGTCTTGTTTGTGTAGTCCTTAATAAATAAGTACACAACTTTGTATGCCTACACAGCGGGCTGAGAGACACTGTTTTTTTTGTTCCCTCAAGGATATATTAACATAACAGTACTGATATGAATAAGAGAAAGTAAGAAAGGGTTGCGGCCTTGTAAAGCTCTAACTTTTGACTCTCTCGTTGCCTCATGTGTGAATAATTCATTAAAAAAAAAACTTGCTCATCATTTTCTGTCTAGCCTCCTTTGCGTAAAAATATCATATAATTCATTTACCCCGTTCAATTTGACCTAAAATTGTTTAGATTTGTTGAGAGAAACAATTTCTCATCAGCAAATTAATCAAAATTACGGATGCATATTGTCATCACTGTTGTCATCATCATCAAATCTCTAAAACATGGTGCTTTAAATTAGATAATTTTGATACATCTCGTCTCATAGCAACATCAGATCTTCTCTTTACCAGGCCACAAGTTCGTCTACATCGCTTCTATTAGCTTTACACAAATCGTAGCCAGGGGGAATCAGTCAGGCGACAGGTTCAAAATCCAGAACATTTTTATAATGGTGTATTTTCACTGGCTTAAGAAAGGGCCCTAATTTCCCTCCTTGATATTTGTCTGTGTTAAATAATTATGGCATATTCCATTTCAGACACTATTTCCAATTAGTGTTTTTTTTGTCTGATTTATGTAAGAAGTCTAATTTTGTGCATGCCCATTTATATGCTGATCAAGTCGTCTTTTGGTTTTGATTTGCTAGAATTAATTGTAAGATAAATGAATGATCATATTGACATTGATATGAGCTCAGGTATTGTTTTAGGCAAATGAGGCGAGGTAAGTATCTTACCACCTCCTATTGGGATCTCTCAAAATAAAAGTATCAAAAATGATTTAACCTATAGCTTTGTTAGATTTGTTGGTAATGTCCCTCTTATAAGCAGATCCAAAAGAGGGGTTAATTAACCAAGTGTCATTTAGAGATGTGTGTATTTTTTCTTTCTTTTTTTTTTGACTGGGCTTTCCCCAAATTTGAATACACCCATAGGCCATTGGCTTGTCGCAGCAAAGCATGTGGTTTTCAGCAACTTTCCCACAATTGCTCCTAGGTGGCAAAGACCCCACTGCATTCTTGTATGTCTTACCATTTTGACCCATTGAACGCTTGGTGACAATGGTCATGTGGTCAATGAGGCAGCAATGAAGCAGCTCAGACATGGGCAAAGAGTGTCCACTTTGGAATGGACTTGTGAAGTCATAGTTGTTCTGGATGAAACTCTTAAAAAACCTCTGTAGCACACAATCCGATCACAGGTGATTGAATGACATGGAGCCAGGGTCCTCTACGATGGATAAAGACCCGGAAGTCTTATATCTTATCTTTGTCTCTGTGGTTTTACTGAGCATTTTATGGATTTTGTGTCCAACTTTGAGAGACAGAAGCACCGGCAGCTATTCTCAGGATGTTAAAATTTGAATAGTATAAAGTAATGCTATTTCTCATCTATACTTTTTTGTACAAAGCACATCATTCCATATCTATTTCATTCAGAAAAAATAGAGTTAAGAAGATTATTTTATTATTTATTTTTTTTTCTCACCTATTTTGCCCTCACCTCCCTCTGACCGTGACGATGCATCCTTGCCTCTGAATTCGTAGTGCCATGCCTCATTTTTTCATAGTTAGAGGGAGCCAGGAGAGCAAAGCTAGTGACCTCTCCACGGTTTGGAGGTCTCATGATTACAACACCCTTCCTCTCCTCACAAAGCACTCCCCTGCTGCTGCTGCGTTGGTACTGCAATGCCAGCTCCATTGGACGAGATTGGATTAGAGAGACACCTAACTGTGAGATGGAGCCCAGGCTCACCACCAGTCCTGTTTCTCATGTAAATGCCACAACAGTTCTTAGTGTCCAATATAATAGAATGGATACAACACAATAAAAGGTTCCTTTGTCTGCAACATTGCAAACTTGACATCACTTAATGAGGATTTTTTTTCCTTCTCATAACTCCTGGGAAACTCCATAGGAGTGAGTCCCTGACTTATGTCATAGGGTATTACTCTGTTAGGGGTTTTCTTGAAGCACTGAAGCTTGGATTTGTTCTTGGTTTCCTTTTTCCTTCCCGTCTTGGAGTCTGCTGTGCTTGCTTTGGAGCTGTCAGTTGACATTTTAGGATTACAGCATTTATACAGGCAACAATGACAAGTTCACTCCTAAGTGCTAAAAACCATGCTGGCATGAAAAAGCGTAAACTTTTTTCTTTGTTCTAGTTTTCATTTGCAACGCTATGCAGACGTAGTATCCTAAAAAGAGTGTGGGGAGAGCAAGGGGATTAAATTTAGGCCATAAAATCAAAAGAATTAGCACCTTGTCACTTCAGAAGCCAGGAGTTAAGAAACCTGGTGTTAAACTGACAGAGGAGCTCACCCCCACTTAAATATTTTAGGGGTTCGTTAAATGAAGATATCACAAGTACCAATTTGAGAAAGATTATGACTGCACATCTTCACATGACCTTTTGTCACTCTAAACCTGCCTCACATTTTCTTAATAAAGTCCACCTGGATCCCATCACCAGAACTAAGCAAAGCAGTTTGTCTAAGCAAAATGTAATTAACATTAGTGGTTTCACATTTAATTATCACAACATAGTCTATGCCCAGTGCACCCAATACTTTGCTGAAAAAAGGAAACCAATGTTTATGTTTATCTTTCCAAATTAACTGGAACCTTCAAAAAAAATGAAGTTGGTTCTCGATGGGCTCCATCATAGCTCCACTTTAACATATGTCCACACACTTCGACACATGCCTGTAACAAAGCCATTGTAAATCCTCACAAACGTGTAGTTTATTTAATACGAGAAGTAATACGATAAGAAAGGATGAGGTGGGAGTCAGTTGCTTGGCCCCTTTTCAGTTAAGAGCAGTGATGTGGACTGGTTAAGCTGGTGTAAGACCATCTCAAATTTGGCCCGCGGTGTCAAATAAATATATGCCGTGCCCCATTCTCCCTTAACACACACATTCACACAGCCGTTCTAAAGAGAAACCCCCCTCTCCCCCAGCTGTCTCTCTCCTCTGGGAGACTGTGAAGGCCAACTGTGCAGCCACTGAAATGAGCTGTTAATCCCTGTACAGGCTCCCAAGCATATTACAGTGCACAAAGCCACTGGTCCATCCGCCACCGTGTGAGTGTGTGCTATCAGTCAATATTCATGCATGTCTGCATTTCAGCAAGCATCTATGCATTTGAGTGTCAGCTGCACAAAGCAGCAGGATGTATTACTGAGAAGGTAAAAACGATTGTTGTTTCTGACTTTAGTAATAACTAAATAGCCACTCAGACTTTTTTCCTTTCATTTTATCAGACTTAATTTCATGAAAAAAGATTCAACTTCTCACCAACAAGTGCTTCAAACCTCTTCTCTTTTCTTTTGAATGGAGCTAAGTCATCACGTGTGGTTATAAAAGTGAAATGAATGAGAATATAATGGGATGGATTAGATGTCATGGCCTCAGGGTCCCTGGGGAGTCAGGACACATAAACTCATCACCTGCTGCTGATGGAGGATTGCTCACGCCAACCACCATCTCTGTCTATCCACCCTTTCCACCTCCTACCGCCTTTGCCATCAACACATAAGAATGTACTAAGGTTTGTGGAAGGAGCAATTTTCTCCTCAACTGATGTTCACAAACAACCATCAATAACACATTTCAAGGTGACTCAGTATCATCACCTAAAAACAGCACGATAAGGAGATGAAGATGCTTCCTGAATAACCACAGATTGGTATTCCCTCATTTTTATACAGTGTAATTACAATGGTGAGTTTATTAGAATTAGTTAAATTGCACAGAACCATTGTGAACAGGCTGTATTTTATATCAAAAGAAAAACAGTTTGAAATTGAAATATCCAACAATGCCTGTGATTCAATCAGCCTTAAAATTGGCTCAACAAAATGAATGATTTGTTCAAAAATGAAACCGCACATTACTTGACCTCTTCAGATATCTATTTTCCATTTAGTCCACAAAGTATAAAATATGATACATACTGTGTACATATTGTATTAGGAAATCCACATTTACACATGATGTATTTTAAATAGTTAAGATAATTATATCATTTATTTGAATGCATGCAGGACATAAAAATATGGATTTAAAATCGATTGGTTCACCGCCCTCCATCAAGTCTAATGTCACAACAACAGAGCATGAAAACATAAAAGATCTAGAATTATAATACACACTTGTACATGTGCTTCCTCCCCTAACCAGGATGGATTCTCAGAAAAAGCTTTGGCATAAATGGAAAACAACCTGCAAAGAATTTCATTGCGTCAGATTCAAAAGCACATCCATCTACAGGTATAACATGGCCAATTTTTCACACTTACATGTCCATGACAGGTTGTCGTCCATCAGAAAACTCGAAAATTAAAGCGTTTGCTGTGTGTTTTCATCTTGTGACTACATCATCTTGCCTCCCATATTTTTACCAGTCTTTCACACTGTAAGAGTTGGGATGTTAACTAAAACTGGTTAAAGTAAATCAGATTATGTCCATATTAGAAGAGACGTAAGAAGTCAAATCATAAGTATTTAACACGTTGACCAATCATCACAAATGTATGAAAGGCTAGTTGAGGACTGATGTTGTCCAGTTGACGTGAGTAAGACAATTGTGTATGTGATCAGCAATTACCCTAATGAAAGTGCTGACATACACAGTGGAGTAAGGTTCAAGCATGTGAGTGAGAGGGGTGGGTGAGGGGAGAGGAACCAGGAAGGAAAGGGGTCTGCTGAAAGCCAGGTCTGAGTCTTAGAGTGATGGCTTGTCAACGAAGCACTCCTGTTTCAGATGGAGCCAGGTCTCGGGTAGCACGAGCAGCCAGTCCTAAATCTACATGGTGCTTCTTAGGTCAAGCCTGTCTGGAGCAAAGGAACATTGCTATACTCCCTTCATCTGTTGCCTTGGCCTCTGAAAGTTTAGCATTTCATTGCTAGTCCTTTTGTGTGCCCATATATGCACTCATATTTTTGGGTGGTATGATTTTATGGCCAGAATAACTTCAATGGTAATTTAATTTGTTATTTATGCACTACACCTTATTCCGTTGCTTCATCTCTGCTGTATGCGCAACTGTTGGGACCTGGAGAATAGGAAATAGCCACATCTTAAGAGATGTGAATGTACTACAAGAGAAGGAAACAGAATCGACTGATTTTTTTTTTTTTTCTTAGAGACACTTTTTTTTCTTCTAATGAAGGATTTTACACCATGCCAAATTGTTGTAAAAGACATGAAGTTGGATTTTTGATAAAAACAACAGATACTGACACCAACAGTTCATCCCAAGCAGTAATTTGGTTCTGTTTAGGTGTATGATTAAAAAGGGATTACATGTTATACCTTGTATTTCATGGCAGTTTAATTTTCCCTTTTCTGAAATGAGGCCAGATTGTGATAATTTCTTACCTTTCCATAAAAATAAACATACCTCATGTGAGTGTTTTTTGTTTGGAGAAAGTGCACAATGTTCATCATACTCTGAATATTTTTTTTATTCTAATTTCTTTTCAAAAAAAGTACTACTTAGATTGTGTCAAATTTTGCATGAAAGTACAGGGTGAATAACAGCCATTGATACAAATGCACTGCAAGCAAAGTACAATGAACAACAACTCACCATAATTTAAGCGTTTCATGTGTATTTGTTTTGTAGTTTGTTATTTAGGTTTTTTTTTGTCGTTTTAGTTTTGTTTTGTTTTGTTTTTTCTTCAAACTTAGATAATGAAGGCCCATAGAATAAACACCAAACAAAGATCAGGCACTGACACAGGAATATCCACTGAATACCAGCAGTAGTGAATGAGAAACTAAAGGGGGGTTTGCTCAAAGTTTTCCTTTCTGTGTGTTCGTAATAGGATGGAATAATGAGAATATTGATTGGGGTTTGTAGAATGATGTCCCATTCTTCCACAAGACCTGTGCCAAGTCACTGATATTCCCAGGAACAAGAAAACACTGATGTACCCAACGGTCCAGAAAGTCCCAGAGAGGCTAAAAAGGGAACATGTCTGATGAACAGGGAGTGTTCCAATCCACCCCCTGTGATGGGGTCACGCCACTTGTTCAACATCAATAAGATTAATTCCAGAGCTATCAAATGTTAATGATTTCCTTGATACTCAGTTGTACTGAAGTATTTTGGGCAGTGCCACAAAGGAACAAAAGTCCAGCACTCAGCCCAAAACTATACATAAAATACTCAAGCCATCTGGACATGTTAAAGTAAAGTTCGCTTGTTGGCTCTGTACTTATGATTAATTGCCCCAAAAATGTTAGCTACATGTAAGTCATTAAGTAACAGAGTCCATTACTGTACTCCATCAGTGGAATCTGGAAATAATAAACAGACGTGTCATTAAAAACAGAATCAAAACACTACATAAATGCTGTGCATAATAACAGTGATATTAGCCGAAACTATTCGCATATTTTAAGCGTAGAAGTCCTGCATGACCATTTGTGTATTTAGAGTGAGGTAGTTTTTCTTTTTTAATACTTTTTGGGCTAGCACTTGAAATGTGTACACTTTTTATTGTATTTCTTTTTCTTTAACTTTGTTTGAGGTTCCTAACACAACATTAACCGAATCAATCAGTTCAGTCATTTTGTCTCTCTCGACACAATGTAACCATGTTGGTGTTCCTGCCACAGTAACACAAACACAATATCATTCCCTCTCCCTCTGAAGTTCCTCAACGATCAAACCATTTTCTAAAAGCAGTTATTCTTTGCTTCGTCTTTATTCGCTGCAGTTATGGATTGAATGAACTGAAACAGTGCTCGGAATTGCATTTCACTCCGTCCATGAGGAGTGTCTTGTCTTCCATTATAGCTGTTTGAGAGCGTCAATGGAAGCTCTCAAGTATGAGTGTGTACACAATGATTGAAATTTGTCCAAACAGAATCTCCCATTGCCAAAAAATACTTTGTCAAGTAAAATATGGTCCTTTTTATCCTCACAACCTTGGCTTGATGACTGACTTTACATAGGCACTTTAGTTGAAAGCTATTAGTTCATGTATACCCTTGAGGAATACTTCGGTTCTAAACTGTTTAATACTTTGACATAAAAGCAGCTGCATATTATATAGAGATAAATACTCTTTCACATATGTGGATTTTAACTAAATTAACCATATAAAAAAAATCTGGATTGCTGGACTGATAAAACAGTATGGTGCTGTTGTGATGTCTACACCCTTGAATATAAAATGTATAAGGTTTAAAAACACAAAGTGAATGGCAGCAGTCTATATTTTCCAATATCTTTGTCATACTCTCTTAGAAAGAGTAAATAAAACTTCTTCTCTACTTCACTAAGTTGAATGTATTATTGACGGCAAATCTGACCCCTCGGATTTGAGCAAAAATCAGAATGTTTGTTTTTGTAATCATCTTGTGGAATAGTGACAGGTTCACATTTTGAACACTTCTTTATCTGTGCTCAATATTCCCAAACCAGTAGAATTATATCTTTTTGGCTTTCCAGTGAAATGATCAGTTTTGTTATGGCGGTGCTTGCCAAACAATTTAGATCTTGTCTAGGCAGATAGATAGCTCTATTGTTTTCTTTATAAAAATATATTTTCTGTATGTTTGTGTGTCTCTCTCTCTATCAAATTGAAGCCACCCATCATTCCTGTGATAGGCAAAGTTGCACAAATTTTGCCTATGACAGGGCTGGGTGACATGGACTTCTGTAATATTATGTTCCTCAATCATATATTGATCTATGATTTTATTTCAGCGGGTGCCATTTGAGTCACTATGACTGGTCAATGGTCAATTGTACACGATGAAAGCTGCTAGCCAATTGTACTCTAATGTAAATTGAAATGTGACTATGAAAAATTATTTTTCTGTGAAGGAAGTAACTGTGAATGCTCAGCTACCAAAAATCTATTTTAAGCAGGATGTAATTTGTGTTCGCGAATAGTCATAGCTTTGAAGCAAAGCTCAGTTTTACAAGCAACAAGTTTTCCAGCAATATTTTCAGTTTATGTTATCAACAGGACTTTATGGGTGCAATAAGATAATTAACTTATGCTTTTTTTTTTGCCTTTTTTTATGACATTGTTCCAAATGGCCAAATTATCAACAAACTTCCAAAAACTGCACAATTAAGATCAAATCAAAACTAGATAGATTTGATAAACAGATAGATAAATGGATAGATAGACTTATTGATCAACCCCAAAACTTCGAAATTGTACTTTTTGGAACTTAAGTTTTGGGATCAATAAAGTAGAGTCTATTTATTCTAAAATTAGGTCCTGCACTTTGATCCTCCACATTCGAGCCTCTGAGAGAGATTAAGTAATCTTCTTGTCTCGCTTGCAGATGTGTGTGTGTGTGTGTGTGTGTGTGTGTGTGTGGTGTTGGTATGCGGTGGGGTGGTCGGGTACTTCCGGGTGCTGTTGTTATAGATATAGTTAGGAAGTTATTTAGTAGGCGCTACAAAAGAAAAAAATGTGCATTTATTGGGACAGTCAAAAAGAAAGCAATAGAAGTAAACATAAAATAAAACCACATACTGGCAAGTATTGTGTAAGTCTGAAGTAAACATTCCCATGAATGGTCAGCCCAACAGCTGGGATTGGTTTGGGAATTTTGACAGTGTTGTTACAAAAAAAAAAAAAAAATCCAAGAGCACAGCAGAAATTCGAGAGTGGCTGTTACACAAACTTGTAGAAGCAGCCTGAGAGAGGAGAAGGCCCAAAGATCGACTGAGGGAAAACAGTTCACAATGACTAATCTTCCTGGAAGCAAACATTCATAGTATGTGCTCGGTAGATCTATGTTCATGTAGGTGCTATTTGAGTGTCAGTGTTGGATTTTGAGAGCGCCGATCACACAGAAGGAAAGTAAAATGCACAAGTTATGCCCTTGTGTTGAAAGATCACACTGTTACGTAAGGGACAAAAGCACTATAAATATTAAAAATCATGCTTAGATTTGTTTACCTTACGCAGTATTTATGTAAACAAATATATTGCCAAAGGGCTTCAAAACTTATTTGTTCACACATTAGGCATTTTCATACTGATTTGTGGAATGTGAAAAATTGTTTTAGCTGTATGTAGTCATCAAAATATACAGGGGGGCAACTAGAGCTTAATTACTAATTGATGTATCAAGTATTTGAGCTTCAAAACTAAATAAATGAAATAGAATAATAAGAAATCCCAAATTCGGTCCCCTCAGGGACGAACCTTTTAGTTCTTTTTCAAACCATAGAAGCAAGCCTTAAAGCTGCTTGTACCAAGGCTTTACTGTTCATGTTCCCCTGCCAGTTTTTTTTAAATAGCAAGGATATGTTTAAGGTTGTTTACTTCTGTGTTTACCTGGAACTTTCATCATCACATTTGGATTGAGCTTAACCAGCAGAGACCTTTTACAAGAATGACGATTTGTGCAATGATTAGAAATACAGGGTACTTAGCAAAGCTCACATCGCATTTTTTCCAAGAATGAACGGTAGATGTATTTAACTTCAAAACATTGTACAGTACAATTGAAGACTTCATAAGCCAGTATCCCCAGTCTGAGTTGAGTGGTGAGATGATTTTGAATGCTTTTGAGGTGACTTGATTTTGAAGCTTCACGTCATTCTAAACATTTTCTGTCGTGTTGATGCTATTCTGCTGTATCATCTATTTGTCTGGGGAGAGGGGTGACCTTGTGACCGAATATAAAATCCTCAATTTCTTTTACCGGAGACACTGGTCTGCCTCAGCAGAATGAAATTAACGTGACTGCTGAGAGGTAATAAGAAAAGAAGATACATGTCTTGAAAACATGTAAGAGCAGAGATGTCTGTTGGAGATGAATTACCACTACTCCCTGAGAGAGCCCCGTGATTAACATATTGCATGGCAAAAGGCCACTAAAGACACAGAGAGGAAAGTTTTTATGAAGTTTCCAAACCCCGCAAAGTGAAAAATCCCAAAAAAGAAGAAAACAAACAATGAAAATAACACACGTAAAAAGACAAAAACAGTAAAACTGAAAGTCAGATCTCAAAAGACAGACAATTGAGAGAGAAGGGCTACCAACAGAAAGGCCTTCTAGCATTAAAGACCCTTACCTCTATATCTGCAGCCTGATAAGACTCCTGCAGCTTATCAGCCAATGGGTAATTTCAATTAAAAGGGGTTTTGCAAGACAAGTGGTTAAATACCATAGAGGGAGCCTATCACCACAGGAGAGGTTAGAGGCAGCCTCTACAAGCCACGGGGCAAAGAAGAGGAAGAGCGTAGTGCTGCATGAATGGCTGGACTTGGCTCTGGTTGTGGCACGTGACGTGCGTTATTGCATTAGCTTCTCGCCAATCACATAATGAACTCTCTGTCAGACAAGACAAAAGTCCAGCCACACCCCTGCAGCACAGCAAAAAGCTAGAAGAATGTGATCGGTAGGATTGACAATGACGGACCCCAGAAGGGAGGCAGAAAGAGGCCTTTTGCCAGAGAGAGATAGGAAGATTCAGAAGCTTAGTGTTGTCAAATGTTTTATTCAGCCATGACCATGAGTGCTGCCAAACAGATTACCCTGTTTACCACAGGTTCCCATTTAAGAGATAAATCTTTCAATGTTGGATTTGGCAGGGAGAGGTAGTGGTGGGTGAGAGAGAGTAGTATCTATATCACACCAAGTAGGACAGGGGGCCACATCTAATACACCTTTGTAACAAAAGAACTGAGTGTCAGAAATAAAACTTCTCATTAAGCTCTGAATTTACTGAATTAAAGACCGCTTTAAGCAGACTATGATCAATATGCCTCAGTATATCTTTCTCCCAGGGTAAGATGAGGATCGAGCTATCTTTACAGCATGCAGGTTGAACAGCCACAATATACAGGGCGATAGGGGTGAGGGTGGGGGGGTTGAAGATTTAACTGTGTTCTTTGTTGTAGCTCAGTGGAATTCTTGCCTCTCTTCTCTCCCACTCTCTCAACTCCTTTTGTTCTTGTATATTACAGCAGGGGTGATGAAGCTCCCCTGGGTGTGTTAAGCTAGAGAAGCCCAATCTCAGTGGATCATCATCTTCAAGAAACATCAAGAGGGCTCTTGTAATTTTGAGGGACTGGGGATGAAAAAAAAATGTAAAGACTGAGAGAAGGGAATGCATAGAAACAGTTGATATATATATTAAATTATTTTTTTTTCTTTTCCCCTCAATGTTCTACAATTTATCAGTTTATTCCTCCTTACCATCCTTCATTTTTATATCTGACAAGGCTTGCTCCCAACACATTAGCTATCGTTTCTACTATATCTGTGCTAAACGCACCCACAGTTTGGCTGTTGTGAAGGCTCGAATTCTCAGTCAGCTTGTTACAAAAGGTCTATGCCAAGCAACCCACTCCGTTACCAATCAGTGATGCTCGTCTTGGCAGACAAGCAGTAAATAACTACCATGAGGGTTGTTTCATTTCCCATGATGATTTATACACAGCTTTTGCTCTTGCGAGACTTTATAACTACCAAATCCTGCACTCGTTCTTACTAATAAGAGGTCATCACGTGCTAAGTGTGGATGTCTGGGGGAAAAAGCTGTCATTTCAGTTGGGCAATTCTTTACAGCTTTATTGATTTAAAGAGACAGATCTAGTAGCAAGTGTATGAGTAAAGGACACAAAAGGACAAACTAGTGTGGGGCAACTTTTAATGGAACCAGTGGGACTATGAGCTTTTGTGCATGTTTTAGTGCTTTGCCTCCACATGTACATACACAGACAAACTGAAATAAAGTGAACATGGCAGCTGACTGACAAAAAAATGACATATCCGGCAATGAGTCGAAGGTGGATTGAAAGGTTAAAGAACAATGTCACTGTCATTCACTTGGAAATATTCAAGTGTAAAATGACATTTTTTCAGAAACCGTACTAATTATCTAGAACAGCATCCTCTGGAAATCCCATTGACCAGCTTGCTATCTTGTTCAAATTAATAGAATACAAAGCTATCGTAGCTAATGTCGAAGTGACCCTAAAAAAGACAGAATATCTGTAAATACTAATGACAATCTTAAGAGATATGAACCAAAGACCGGGTATGAGATTTATAAAATGAGCCTTGCAGCATAATATCTTTATTTCAGCAGGTCTGCAGTTGTCAAATGCCTCTCAGAGTGGTCTATATTTGAAGTGGGAAAGTCAAAGCGTTCCAAGTAAGCTGTACTGTGCAAATCCTGGTATTAACATAGGTCTCGACATGGAATAGAAGAGAGTTGTCATAGAGGAACATGTATATTCAGGTCTGTGACCTAATTTGATATTTTTTGGCAGGACAGAGGGGTGTGTGCCAAAACCTGTATGAAATCAAATGCACCTGCAGCATTGTATTATAAAGTAGTTTTGTTGATGGTTTTAATATAAATTGTTTAATCCACACTTAGATACACACATCTTTTGCTAAACATTCTTTATACAGATACTTTCTTCCAAGACAAAGTGTGAACACTCTTCCTCTGAATCATGAAGAAACATACTGAAGTACACAAATGAAAAGTGTTTCATTCTTCCCAGACCATAAGTTAATAAAAAATCCACTCTGTTGGCACCAGACTGTCTGACACAAACTCAAATTGATTCATAATTGAGTTTGTATAGATTTTTATCCAGCTTTTGCTGGTTACATTAGGGCTTGACTAGTCTCATTTTGCAGTGAGGTGTACAGCAAATGCAACCCATGCTCTGGGTTCACTGTGCATCGTGCATTGCAATAGCTTCACCGAATAATAACAGGCCCTGAAGGACAATTTTGCTTCCTTCTGCTCATCAATGTGCAGCCACTGAAGGATGTATTTAGGGTCACCTTTTTCCACTGACAGAAGCCTTTTTTGTCGGACTATTAGGATTCACATTTGAGAATTCACTCTTAAATAGTAGGCAGCGTCACATTCAATACTTGCCTTTTAAATTTTAAATCTTAAAAAGCTTTTTTTTTGTTTGTTTGTTTTTGAAACACTTAGGGGCGGTTAGGGACAAGATTTTCAAGAGATTTTGCACACTGAATCCTGTAAATATTTGTTCAAAAGAACTATAGTCAAACCTATATCTGGCATAATAAAGATCAAATTCCCTATCTATTTATTTTTTTTACAAAGCTTCACGGAAAAAATTTCAACCTCCTTACTTTACGCTGTCTGTCAATACATATCACTAATAATGATATGTAGATCCCAATTAAATTTGTATTAATCAAAAGAGTAGGAATTTTAAATTTCAATTTGTCATGAAGAGTAGATTCATTATTAATATTTATTCGGTGTCTGTTTATTTGTTGACCAATGCATGTGTCAGTGAAGTCCAACACGCTTCAACATGAAGCTGTTTCCATTTCTTAGAGTGACAAAACTTACTTAAACATCTTGTCTGATCAATGAACATGAATCCATTTATGAAAAGAAGATTAATGTAACCACATGACCCGCAATGTAATGAAAAGGAAATTTCCTTTAAAACTATTTGTTGGATGGGAAGTATGTGAATTTTCCCTCACGGAGAAATGAGTCAATGTTCTATATGTGAAATTCGTAATTATTTGTTCTATAAATGCATTCCTGTATTTTTTTAAACAAAAGTTCCCAATGTTACTTTTCAAAACACTGAAATGTCTTAACATAAATTTGAAGCAATTTAACTTGCAATTTTCTTTTTATTAATTTCCTTACAATCTGAAAATGCATCCTTAAAAAACAAATTTACATCAAAGGTATACACATCCTTTGACCTGCCCAGCATGACCAAAGTAGCTTTTGTTGGTGTGTGACTTGGTGTGAGTGTGTGTGATTAAGAAGGAACAGACCATTCATCAGACATGGTGTTTCATTCACCGCTCAGTGGGAGCTATCATATAGGTCTTTATACAGGCCTGCGACATGGTCAATCTTCAGTCAGACAGCCACCTCCCTTTGCGATGAAAACAAGGCTAAGTTTGGGATTTATAGCCACTCAGCCACAGGCCTGAACGTCTCCAGAGGGAGCGTGTAAAGCACCGAGGAAAACAGTGCACGACCAGCAACACACGTTTGTCTTTTATGGTTCAATGTACCAATAATGATGTTTGATTTTCCATTATGTTTCAGTGGAAGGTGGGATAAATCAAGGCTGGTACATTGATGTCTTGACCCATTGCTCTAAATACTCATCCCTATAATGTAAACTGTTCCCATTAATTCCTATGGGATAAGACATACTGAAAATAAGGGAGTTAAATTAAATCATGTCTCAAGGTGCTCATTATATCTACCGAGCGAACAATATTATCATAATAAAAAAAGGTGTGTTAAGATTTATCTGCATGCGGTGCTGCTTTTCTTTTCTTTCAAGGGAGACCCAGACCAGGACGAAGCGGCTCTTTGGTTGTAAAGGGCTAGTGAACTTCCATCACCTATCCATTCTCTGTATTACAACTCTTTGAAGGATCACGTGCATACTTAAATAAAAGGTATATGTGGCTTGAATTGACTTTGCTTCATTAAAGGCCTGAAATATTCCTACTTCATTTGGTAAGATCCCGAGTGCTGTATTTATTGGTTATCCCTAGCAGTACCCAGGAACATTAATAAAGCACGACAATCCCATTCAGCTTGTGGGATAATTAGGCTTCCTTCCCTGAGACGACAGTATGGCACATAAATTCGATTAATATGCTATATATTGGTTTAAGATCTAGGGGCCCCAGATCTAAACCTGTTATGAGGGTAGCAGAATATTATAGCACCTTGGTTCAGTGAGGTCAACAATTAATTACTTGGAACAGGTTCATAATTTCATCCGCACAGTGTGTGATTTTGTATCTCAAATATTATCAAACGTGACAAACATGAA
>CAAKHD010013611.1:251764-271764 GCA_901007705.1 Fistularia tabacaria | reverse complement strand
CCCCCCCTGAGGTCGTCTCAATTATGTTTTATATTAGCATTACACACACCAACACAATTCATTCATGGACACTACTTGTTACGGATTAAATCATATTTAATAGCTGTAATAAAAATGTAATCATTTGATTTACATTTGTTATTTGTACAGTCCTAAAATGGAAATTGACTGACCATGACATAGTGCAGTTCCTTCCATGCTCATGGCCTTGTCAGAGTGTGAACGATGTAGCGTGTATGCGATCCTCTTAGCCTATAAAATATGGATTTCTACTGAATGCTTATTGATGACTTTGCACCATGCACCAGTTTTAAAGCCAGGAAAATTATTTAAATCTTTCTGCCTGCAGTTTTTCTCGACTACTTCTTAGTAGTAGTTGCTAGTAGTCTCTAGCCAGCATACCGAGCACCATTGTGTACACCTATTTAAAATTTCCCACAACAGTATCTTTCAGTTTTTAACCATTTATATTTAAAGAAATTTGGAAAAAACCTTGAAGACATAATAAATAAAACATCCATTGAAAAATATACTTACATTTCTATTATTTAATCATTGCATTAATACTAATTGTTTGGTGGATATATAACCAGAAGGACTTAATGACAACCAGAAGTTGTACTTAAAGCTACGCCACAATAAAAAAAAAAAAAAGATAAAATAATGGGCTATAAAACTGTCTATTTGGCTACATTATAACTTGAAACTGAACATCAAACCAACAATGTTATATTGATAGAAAATTATCACCTTCCATATCAAAATGTCCTTCATTTGAGTAAACAAAGTGACACGACTGAGTCATCTGCCAAGGATGAGAAGTCGCTATTCACGGCTTTGTCTTGTAAAATGGCTTCAAAGTTCTGAATCTGCTGAATCTGGAAAACAGCTGTTTTTAAAAATATACCTTGGGGAAACTTTGTTTAACAAAGAGCATTGAAACTGAGACACAACCTTTAAGTCAAAGTAGAAATATATTTATTCTATTTTTGGTATTTTCTTCAAGATTAAATATGGTGCAACAAGTGCTTCCAACGGTTCCTAGAATCTCCACTAAGGAGTTTATAATGGCTGGAATTACTGTTTGGCTCCACTTCAGCCAACTGTCAGGCAAACGAGTGATACCTGGCATCCAATTGAATGACTGTTCCCTGCACTGGAGCGGCATAGGATTCGCAAAGTAGAGGCCAAAATTCCGCCTTTTCTTTTTTTTTTTTGTTGCACAAATAATGCCTGGTTGTTTTTCCATGAGTGAGACTGATGAGATGATACAGGTTTTACTTCAATTTTTCTATAACACCAATGAAGTAATGATCAAACCCCTGGAGTGATTTTGTTTTTTTACACCAAGACCTTTAAATGCAGCATCATTTCAATGCGAATGTCCCATATTGTTTGTACTGGTCGTTTCTATCTATTTCCATGTTTTTTTTATAATTTACAAGACAAACATAGGGGAGTCATAGAAATATGATAAGACAATACTTTATTGATCTCCATAGGGGGACTTCATAGGCTGCAGCAGCGCAACAATAACAGTATCAAAAAAAGACAACATATAAATAAGCACTAAACAATTAAAAGCGATATTAAAAAATAAATAAATCAGTAAAAAATAAAAAAAGAATGATGCAATATTTAGCAGTGTGCCACATTTTACATTTGAAAATTACTAGGATTACAACATGCCAATAAGGAATTAGCTATTGTGTCATGATGTAATAATCATATACGGTTTACAATATCACTTGTTACTTAGAGCACTTCATCTATTCATTGATTTAATTCCAGGATGGATTTCTTTCAGTCAGCCCTGGTATGCATGGTCATGTAAACATTTGAAGCAGAACAGATGGCTCTGAATCCAAGGGTCATGTTGTCCTATCACAAATGGACTTATGGTGGAAACATATGCGACAGCTCTTTAGAGCTTATGAGTCATGTTGTCTTGGTTGGCATCTGAACGTTAGCCTTGCCTGTAATCCACAGAGCTCAGTCTACAAACAGCACCTTGTCTTTGCACATAAGCACTCTAACTCTATCCTCAACCG
Source organism: Fistularia tabacaria (assembly GCA_901007705.1). Classification (NCBI taxonomy): domain Eukaryota; kingdom Metazoa; phylum Chordata; class Actinopteri; order Syngnathiformes; family Fistulariidae; genus Fistularia; species Fistularia tabacaria. The sequence goes on along the minus strand of CAAKHD010013611.1, from coordinate 269,713 downwards.
AAGCTTATTAACTGTCCTCTTAAGGAAGGCTGATCCACGCTCCAGTACCTGATTTAAGGAGGAAATCTATGCTGTAATGCACCAAGATACAACATAATGCAGCATTATGGATCAGCCCCCAAATAAATCCTCTATTCAGGAGGATCATAATATTCACCTTAGTGAATCTACTTGAGATATGTTTCATTTTAATGTTGGATCATTTATTCATTTGAATTAGAAATAACAAAATATCAGACACACATTTCACCACAACTCCTTGAGTGTTTTTCACGCCAAATTCAGAAGCACCAAATTTTCCCAGGACACAAGTGAACATGGTAACAAACAAACAAACAATAAGTAAACACAGGCAAATAAAAATGGTCATACAACCAACATTCAATGTCTCAAAATCTTATAAAATTATCTTGAGCTTGTCCTTGGACGATTTCCTCGCCACTAAGGAAAGTTTGTCATGTCCCTGTACCATTTCCTGAATTTTCTTTTTTTCAATCTATGCTGACAATCCTTTCTAAAATGCCCTGATTTAAGTCTCAAAATGCAATAGGTTTCTCAAATGTCAAATATATTCTTACTTGCAACATAGTTTGGGGGAATCAGGAAATACCAGTGAAAGGACTGGTGGAAGCAGGGTTCACCCTCTCTTGAACCACATATAATGACAGCCTCAGATACCCATTTATAGAGCAAAGATGTAAGAGCTCACTGGGGATCTCAGTATGCAAGAACCTATCTCAGATCTATCAAAAAACAGAAGTTTGCAGAGCCTCATCGTCATTCCCGTGACACTCTGCAGGACCCCTGGAGGACTGGACAGGGCACAAGAGGCCACAAATGATTTTTGTAGCACTGCAGATCTTTGCAGGGCTGAAGGGAATGACCATAATGTAAGACATAAAAGCAAATATATTTTACAGCCCCAAGAGTCTGGATGAGACAAATGACAATATCAAGGTGGTAAGGAAGAGTGGAGGAGGGCAGACAATTTGTGAAATGAGAAAATGAATGACAAAAAGAGTGTAGTTCTCTTGTAATGCTATTTATGCATGGTGAACAAAAAATGGTAAAATATTAGGTGCAAATGGAGTTCTTTACAGAGATCATGGACCAAGCCTCAGGGTAATGGTGAAAACATCAAATCTCAGCTGTTTCCCTCAAATTACATCAACCTAAAATTTAGAATCATTTGGCAAATTCATGCATGTAATCAGACCCAAATTTTATCTATGTAATAATATGCATTAATGCCTAGATCTGTTTGCCTCCGCAGTTCCTGGATGCATGGATCAAACAGAGTTTCCTGTGACCAAAGGGATACATAGTATTTTCAAGTTCACCGCTCTTAAGATTTAGGACAATTAGTCAAGCATGTTCTTCTTCAGTCAACCCCACTATGTATTTTGTCAAACAACATCATGCATACAGTTATGCTCTACTTATATCCATAAAATTTAGTAACAGCCAGCTGTAATATATTTCAGGCTCTCCAGCTTAACAGAGGACTTTGGGGCAGGTAGTGTAGCTTGAAGAGGGTTAAGCTTCTTAACAAAAACAAAACTGTCTAGTAAGAATTTTGTAAGCAGGAATGTGTGGGAATCCTTATAAACGGCAAATACAGATACACAAATAAAAAAAACAAAAAAAAAAACAACAACAATTGAATAATTAAATAAACAAATTGAGCTGTCTGACTGTATTAATCCAAATTCTCCCCAGCAGTGAAGGGGGATTACAACTTTCCATTTGTTTTGGTCAGGTTCCCGCAAAAAAGGAGATACTCCCTCTCTGAGCAGTCTCCACGCAAAGTCTAAAGATGCACTGGGGACTGCTTTGTCTCCTGTAACACCGGTTCATAAGAAACCACGACCTCAGCTCTCGTGAATAATACAGGGCTTTGTTCATTCGCCCTTGTTGAATTACCTCCACGTGTGGGGTCGGCTGTCATATCTGTCATGGGTCCATTGGTTATCCACGTTGGAAAACTTTAACCAAGATATTATGTCTGTGCTAGATAACTATAACAACATTTAAGGGGCAATGCAAGACAATATTTTAAACTCTGGAAAGTGAACCCATTATGTTTTATTATAGGCAGATTCTAAAATGTATGATTTTAACTTTTAAATTAGGTCATTCAAAAATACATTTCAGCAACTTTTTGTGTTCTTTTTGAAGTACTATTCTGATTAATATAATTTAATTTCTTTACAATATATTTGTCTTGAAAAGAATATTGCATCCTGTTTTGCAAGTATTTGCTATTGTAGTTACTCTAGAACCATATCAACTCATAACCACAAATAAACTAAAAGGTTCAAACATAAAGAGATGACAATGTTGACCGGGTAAACAGACATTCTTTCAGTAAATCTTTTAATATCAACCAACTAAATGAGGAGGCAGTGCATGTCCAATAACACAGATGTGCTCACTGTGTTATATTTTAAAATACATCTGGAAAGACATGAGAAGCTGTTTTCCATGCTCTTTTTTGCCCCCATAGTCATTAAAATTATGAATGAGGACAGTAAGAATTGGCACCCTGCAGGACCAAACATCACACACTTCTGTGTTATGCAAATCCACACATGAAAGTGTCATACATATCTGATTACTTCAAAAACTATTTAGAAAAAGAAGTAAATAAATAAATGAAAAATTAAACAAATGAATACATATTAGTAACAATTAAATACATATATACTTTTATTATGTTTCTTTAACCCAGATTATATCAAGAAAGGACTGCTACTGGTGCTATTTTCAAGCCTACAGCACGAGGTTACCTTTACTACATCTCACATTCTATTTTTAACACTAAACTCTTGGTTCACTTCCCAGGAAATTTGAATAACTCAGTCACTCAATCAAAATCAAAATCAGCTAACCTGACAAAGCGGCTCTTTGTATTGCATCTTTTGCACTGCTTCAATAAGCAAAATTCAAAACAACATGAATCCCTTAATATACAGCTGGACTGTCCTTTTGTTTCACATGGGCCTTTTTTTGTTATTTTTTAGTATTCAACTCACAGTGGGATCCATCCCTTTCCATTCGAGAATGTGCTACGTTCAGCAACAGCAATGTAAAATCTAATGTATTTGTTGTTTCATTTTTTTGATGAAATTGATAGGAAAATACCTCCGTGCATCTCAAAGGAGGACATTTATCTAATTTGTAAAACTGCAACAAATCTATTATGAAAAATAAACTGGCCTAACTGATACTGCTGCCTCATCTCTGTGGATCTGCATTTTCAGTTTACCAACAAACTCAATCATTCCTTCGATGAGTAATGTGTTGCTGGGACAGAAGCTTTGCTATGTGTGGCGAGGTCTTTCAGGGCCTTTGTGGCTCTCACATGCTGGAAATCTCCATTGAGACAGTAAAGAATAGATAGTCACTAGGTATCGACACAATGAAACAGAACTCAGGGGCTGGAACAATTGCTTGAGCTGTCAACGAGTGACGGAAACTGTAATTAATGATATTTTCTATTTTCACAGAAGAGAATAGGAATCTGACAGAGGCATTATTAATGAGTGTAGCCTTGTTCAAGGGAATAATGGCAGTTTATTACAGGCAAGACAGATTTAACAGATTCCTCTCAAACAAAAGATTTAGACACATTGAGGGATTGAGACGATCTGACCCGAAGAACCAAAAGGGGAACATATTCAATACAAACAAAAATATTTGTATTGTGAACACAGTGTTTTGTTTTGGTGTTTTTTTCCCCCCCTTTTAAAACCATCTGTTAGGCAACTGAAAAAGAGCCTCGTTTAACCCAGATACTGTTTGCTGAGTTGTGCAGTCAAACGTTGATAAACGAATCACAATGTAGAAAATCAAATTTGATTGAATCAAACTTATAATAAAAAGTCATGGATTTCCATGAGTATGAATACATTTGTGTGAATGTGAGTAAAACGAATATTGATATATGAAGCCAATGCACTGTTTCAAAATGACAGCACAGATAGGTTTGATTTAGGAAAATATAAAATCAGATTTAAAATTTGACAAAGGCAAATGAATTACGCTAGAAATAGATTATTTCATTCAACAGGACACCACATCTACCACTAGAATAGCTGACAATCACCATTCCTGCCCATCAAACTGAGTAACTATCTAATTATCCAGAAGTAGTCCCAATTTTTCTTGTGACATATCACAGATTTACAAAAGGGTTAAGCATTTCAAACTAATGCTCATAAATACACTATCACTATTTGGTGGAAAAGATTTGCTAAAAGTTAATTTTATTGTACTGAAATAAGGGTTCATTGTGACAGCACAGGCATGTGCTCTTGAAAAAGATGTATTAGATATGTTAAATGATTTCCAAAAATAAAAATGATTTTGAGTTCATGCAATTGATTTCCATCCAGCAAGTTCGACTGCATTATGTTTGTTTGAAAAGTTAAAAGAATTCGCCTAATTTCTCCCCAACCAGGCAATACTTAACCAGATTAGAGTGGCCACTTCACGCTTTGTTGATGCATCCAAGTGAGGCAGGGCAGCCCAGCTGCAAAAGCTGATCAAAAGAGAGGGGGGAATGTGATATTAGCATCAAGTGCCTCAGTGAGTGACTGTGACAAAAACATTGAAAAAACAGCATTTTTAGACACTTCCTTTACCCAAGTAAGTGAATATCTCTGTTTGTCAAGCAGCTGTGTGCATCCATACATGGCATTGATCCGTACTTCAACCAGCAATATAAGGCAATTCCTCTTTTCCCTTTTGCATCCCGTTATTGGTAATATGCTAATGACATCCGCTGTGATTAGTGATTTTCTTCTAATCTTTATTCCATGGTGGCCTGAGCAATCACCGAGGTGCAGCTTCAAGATCTGCAGCAGCAAGCTTCTTCTGACTGCTCTTCCCGCTCGCCCTGACTTGATTTATGATGAATAATAACTGAAAATTTAGATTCTAAAACCACTTTGGTGAGCTTCTGTGCATTTGCAGATTCGGGGAACACAAGCAGGAGAACATAGGTTTTTCCGCGCGTGACGTAACCTATTTTACGTATATTCACACACAGAAGAGCGTTCAAACACACATGCACACACAGTCATGTGCAGAGACACACATACAAGGTCTGCTTAAGAAGAGGAAATTCCGTGGTCTCTATGTCTTACAGATTATATTTGGCATTTTTCCTTACTTTCAGAGATTGACTTCTTTTTCTCTTTCTTTTTCAACTCACAAAATAACTTATGTAAAATACGCATACCACAAGGACCCCTGACCTTACAAATAGATTATCATCTTACCATTTTAGCTGTTAATCTATAATTAATATGTTTGTGATAGGTACTACGTTTGTGAAGCGTATCTGAAATTCTTTAAAAGATTTTGTGTTTCTTCTCTGATGGAGACCATACAAAAGTCTATTCTAACCCCCAGGGAGTGTAGGGGCTGGCCAAATAACTGTGGTCTCAGACTGCATCCAAGTATTTGTACTCTAGGCAATAGAACAGAGCCAAAAAGATAATTTAATGTATTATTTAAGCTTCAATTTAGTTCTCAGCATTAAAGGAAACAACACTAATACAAACTGAAGTGGCTTCTACACATTTTAACTTCCAACTTAGAACATGTCATGAAAAGTCATTATAATGCTCAAAAGCTCACTGTATGAAAGACACGTTTTCATTTATTTAGGGACCAAATCACTTTGTACGACTATCTCGCTGTTTTAAAATGCCTTTGAATGAGCACACTATATGGTGCAGCTCCAGCTGTTAGTTAAAATGTACCTGGAAGCCCTCCCTAATTGGCAGCTATCTCATTTACATCTGATACTGCACCCCATCATCTGCATGAGCAGAATCATTGTCTAGGGAGGAAGTACAGGTGAGTAACTGGCTAATCACCAACGACAAGGCCAGTGGTACATATGAGAAAGCAGCATTTCATCATTAAGCTATTAAGCACTTCCAAACTAGTGTCAATTACGGTGCATGTCTGTAATATACGGATTGCTTCAACAATGTTTAACCCTAACTTACTATATAGACTGGTAATGAGGGCTGTAAAACCAGAGTTTATAGTGCAAGATACAAGAATCTTCTAATTAAGAGTACAATGTCGGGGAATAATAACAGTGAGTGATTATGTAAGTTTTTACATGGAGTGTATTTTATCAACCATTGCCTCTCAGCAGGACTTCAGATCCACTTGTCTGCTGCTTTGCCGTTGAGATACAGACTGAAATATGCAAGCACCAGGAGTCGGTAACGCTGGGATGAGAGCAACAAATGTTTATATGCTAGCTTGTTACAAATAGCATCAACAGTACGAAACAACTGGCAAAAATAGTGACATCTGCCTCATGATATAGACATGCATCTTCCAGGGGTTTGACACGAGTATTAAATCTACCTTACAAATGAACGCCCCCCCCCCCAAAAAAAAATAGTGTTTGTTGTACCCCATATATGGTGATAGTGTTAAAAACATGAATTTCGAGAATTGAGCTTCCTGCCATATCATCATGTTATCTATCTAGGGTCTGAGAGGGCTGCTTGATGTGATTTCTTCAACAGTTTTTGTGCACGTCAGAGACCGTCCTTTCTGCCCAGTCCGAGAGCTTTTCTCTTTATAAACTCATAATTGAGTTGGTTATGCTTTTCTTTGGTTCAATCCATTCTTGATGCCCATGTAGCTATGTATGCACAAGGATAAATTAACCTAGTTCACAAAAGTAGCATCCAGCCTGCACAATGTACAAACAGCAAGTATTGTGGCGTGTCGGCGAGGAAATATGATGACGGGGTTGTGGAGGGGTTCAAACTTTAATATGTGGGCACGGCAACACAATAATTCATTTCTCCTGAACATATTGGAACGTCAATATATGTACCCTCCGTAACCATGCCCCCATGTCTGGACCTCAGGGGGTGCCGGACACTGGCCTGACACTGGCCTTGCGGACGTGCTGCTGGAGTACTGGAAAGGGGGGAAGGTCACGCAATGGCTCAAAGGACCGCCTGGTGGCTTGCTGGTTCAGCGTCGCGACGACCAAAAAGTACCTGTCTCCTCCGACACGATTCTCCGTGTGCTGAAACTTCGCGGCCGGGTTGCTTTGCCAGGTATCCGGCAGCCAGACGGCCGTGACGGGCAGGGCCGGCTGTGCGAGATGGGGCGATGTGGCCGAGGTGGAATCGCATATTACCTCACTAGCAGACGTCGGGGTCACCAATGTGGCGTTTTCGCGAGGAAATACGACGACAGAGTTGTGGAGGGGTTCAAACTTTAATGTGTGGACACGCCAACACAATAATTCATTTCTCCCGAACATTCGGGAACTTCAATATATGTACCCCCCTGTAACCAAGCCTCCCAAGCCGTCAATCCCTGGGTGAGAGGCCACACCCTTTAGAGTCCGCCACAGTATAAGTATTTAGAAAAATATCTATAACGATTCAGTCTATTGAGTAATATCCTGATATGCACAAGTCAAATGGTAAATTGGAGGAAGTAAGTTGAAGAATGTAGAAATTGAACGAGAGTACAAAAGTAACCATTTCAAAGTTTTGATGTTAACTTTCAGTTTACTGAAACAAAAATAAAATGCGTTGAGAAAAAGTAAATGCAACCTTCCATAAAATAGCATTCATACTTTAAAACTCAAGATTAAAGACAATTCACACTTACAGAGACATCACTGGGTACATATCTTATGCAGGTTTAACTTTTTTAGACATTTGTGTAATAATGCATGGGTGTGTCATAACTGTTGTGAGGGCTGAAAAATGGATTTAGTTAAGTGCAGGAAGTATTATGTTTAGCTCAGGGCAAAGCATCTGTTGAGTTACAGCAGCCGATTACCCACTGCTCTGGTCTGGGACTACATGGGGTATTTGTTTACACCAAAGGAAATGAAACTATTTCCATTTAACTGCCCTGATTATTGGCCTCCTTTGCATCATTCCTCAATACACGTGATATGTTTCCTACTGTTACAATGACTATGTCACTTTGACCACAGATAATAGGGGGAGAAAATCATCTGACCAACCGAGGAAATAAAAATGATGTGCATTACATGAAGCATTGCAGAGGAATCCTGTTTCCCATTATGTTTTCACAATTGACTGGGTTTTTATGCAGAGGTGCTGATGCAATTAGCCTTCCCCATCCTAAATGTGTGCCAGATCGTGCTTGGGTTTCAAAGAGTCAAAGAAATACTATCTTGCTTTAATTTTAGGGAACCTGCGCTTAATTTCGTCTCCTTTATCTAATAAAGATTTTCTTTTTCAAACACCATGTGGTTTGCTGTCAGCTGTACTTCAATAATGGACCGAAATGGTGAGCCACAAGAGCCAAATGACTGATGTATTTATGATTTTGACTTGCTTTGGCTTTGACTTTAACAAGTTTATCCAATGGAATCCTCACTGCGGCAGAGATGATTATCTATTTTTCAGTCTCGAATATAGATAAATATAAATGGTAGAAAGATGCAGAGAGGAATGTTGAAGTAGACATGTGGACCTTGTTTTTAAAATGGAGTTGAGTGCTCAGTGGAAACATTAAAAACACATATTTTACCCAAATTTATCTCAATGAATTCAAAGAACATAGGTGAATGTTCCATATCATTATTCAGGACACGAATATACTGCTATCACTACAGTGTCAGCATATTCCCAGCCAGGGGTGAATGCTGCAAAAGATTGCAAGAACAACAGATACAGGGGGGCTGAGGGCTGCTTCTGAGGCTGATGCCTAGTAAGCTGCCTTTGGCCTTTACCCTGGAGCATTTATCTAACCAGCACTGGTGGTGGTGGTTTAATCGCTAATTGCACAGATGAGGAGACATCTAAGCTGTCCCTGATACTGCCCCCCAGAGGAAAAAAGAAGGAAAATCTACAAATCTAATTTGCCTCTGTGATTTTACAACAGAATATAGTGTAAAACACAAATCAATATGCATACAGAAGCTATTAGGAGTAAATGGACTCTGTGCCTGTGATTCTCACACAGAGAGCAATGGGGAGCAATGGACAAGGAAATAGTATAAAGAAACATTTGCATTGATACAATCTCTGATCCACTGCTTTGAATCTTTGGAACAGTCTACTATCTCACAAAATGAAACGGTTACCCACCTATTATCCTAAGCACATATGCCCCATCCAATTGGCAGCTGGTGCATTGTATATTTACGTTAATATTTCACATTAGCCTGTGGCGCTACATAATACCAGATGATTGCTTGTCTGTTATGGTATATGATGAGAAGTGTTCAGGGCTGCTAATGTGAGACGTCTCTGTTTACTACTTTGATGGATGGCCTGCATGATAGGAAGTGAGTTATGCTCAGTAGAGTCACGAGAAAAAGATGACAGATGGGCCCAGCTGTTTGAGATATTGACACATTGACCAGACACTGAAGACATGAATCACTGTACTACCAACCAGCACTGAGGAAGAATTGGTGACTTCTCAAATGAAGACCGTACTTATGATGAAGATACACTATCTTCTGAACTTTTCACTGCTAAGATGTAAATATTCATACCTAGCTATCAAAAAGAAAATAATGAAAACTGTAAAGAATCGTTATTGTTGTTAACTGTCATGAAAGATTAGGCTATTCCAATAAAGATAACGGGTTATTTCTAATTCTGTAATACAATATTAAGCGATGGCAGATACCCAGAAGTTGGTGTCAAAATGAAAGAGAGGACATTAATGGCCCTTCGGTATCCTCAGTCTTACTCATCATGTCACCCTGACAAGCTACAACTGGTGCTCATAGACCCCAGACTGTGGATATATGTCATTGTGGCATGGGAAAGTAAATGTTCATCAATCAAAAGGAAGTATTATCACAAAATGATTGTGATTGTGTTAAGCTACACCATCCTGGAGTTTAAATGCTGAACATTCAATTCAACAAGTTTTAGTTCTTTACATCTGGAAAACATTTGGAATAAACAGTGTATTACAGGACATTAGGCACAGACACTTTGGACACTTTTCTAGAATAGAAATCCAAGCATTTCTGCATTTCAGATTTAAAACAGGAATCCCTTTTCAACATTGCCGCAAGATAGCTGTTCAACTGTAAATTTGTGAGATTCCATAACACCTTTTCACAGTACATCTGCCTACAGTCATGGAGGTTATATGCAATTCCCTGAAGCTTGCTTATTGTATAGATGCACAGTTTATAATATAGATGTACAACCGACTTTATAGATGTACAGTTAATTTTACAGGTGTACCATGTCTTTATAGATATGTGCTTCTTCGCATGTTTATGCTAAACCCATGGGCCTCTCAAAGGTATCAAACAGTGTTTCTGAATATTTAATCCTAAGTTGTTAAAAAAGTTTAAAAAGCCAAAGCTGTTATAGCAGTAAACAAATAGGTCATTTTTCATAAGTGCTATTTTGTAGTTAAGTCTACTTTTGACTTAAAATATTCTCTTGAACACAGATTTCCTGGGCCGATATAATAATTTCAAAAAATGCATTTTCTTGCTTTCCAAGATTGAGGGGTTTTATTCTGTTGACCAATAGAAATCCATTTGTAGAAAATATCAAAAAGATGGTTGTATTAGAGAAAAAACAAAGAGAAGAAGAAAGATCATGACATACAAGGATGGGTTATTATTTCAGCACTGCAGGGGTGACAGTTTAACACTACTTTGTTCTGTTGAATTTGACTCTGCAACATAACATGCAACCATCTGGGTGTAAACCAGTTTATACCTTATTTCAAGCTATTTCATGCATCTCATAAGTAGGGCATTTTGACTACCCATGGAGCTGCGTATTTGCCTCACAGCTTGGTATTCTACGGAAATCCCACTATTGTTATCAGTCACTGTGCCCAACATTTATGAAAAAAAATGCTTTCTAAATCAAGCATGGTACACTCTGGAAAATAGTATACTAAATAACAAGTTATCGGTTCCAATTGTTTTGATTCACATTGCAACTTCATTGATAGAATCTATTTTAAATTACGCTACATCGTGGCTTGACTTGCTGAGGGTGGTTCCTCCCAAAATAAGAATAAAAAACAAATAATATTCCTCAAACAAGCAAAAAATCTTCATGAGTATAATGCCATGCAACACACTGATCCTTCTTAACTGAATAAATTAAAGCGACATCAAGTTCTGCATTGGCACAGAACACAAAAAACAAAGAAACAATTCTCCACCATTCATCTTATTATATGCCAGTTGACTTCCAGATGAAACTATGCCACTGATCTTCTTTTGTTTATCAATTCTATCAATAATTCTAGTAAACTACAATAATTTGGTTGGATCCATCAACCATTCAACAGAGCCGTCAAGGGGTTTGGCAATAACCCACCCTGACATAACTCTGAACAGATGGAACTCATCCTCGATACTCTAAATGTTAAGTGGTTTCATCCAGCAGTGAGGAATGGAACAAATACCTGGATGGCTTTCCTCATTCAAATCTATTCTCAAATACGGTTTCCTGCTCTGACCATAGCAACACTGAAACCAAGCAGATTAAAGGGAAAGGGAGAAGAGAAAAAAAAGGGAGCCAGAGAGTGAAATCCTCGCTGACAGCTGCTTTCTCCATCCTTCTCCATGTTGTAAAGATGTTACCCTCAGAGCTGAATTGAGACAACTGGCCCATTGTTCATATTGTAATTAAAAAGACCACAGCTGAAGACACAGACCTGCCCAGCCAGAGAGGCTTTCCTCAATATTTCAACAGGCTATCAATCTTAGATCAATCAAAGGTCTATGGCATAGACCTTTCTCTAAACCTGCAGTATTATTTGCACATGTATTAATGACTGAATGAGCGCCCACATTTAAACATATAAAAATCAAGAAATTACTATTTTTTCAGAAGTAAAGTGTTGGTCTGTACAGAACTTAGAAAACATGTATTCTTAAGGAACATGGGTTTTAAAGCATTTGCGCTGGCACAACATTCAATTTATTGTGATTTATGACTTAAATCACTCCTTAAATTCTCATATATGAAGTATGTCAAATTCTGAATATGTTTATTCATAATTATTTTATGTTTAGAGTTATGGTCTTTCAGTCTTTAAATGAGGAAATTACAACTTAAACTGAAAATCAATTGGAATTGTTTTAGTAATGACACCATTGATCACTGATCTAAAAGATGAAATGGGCGGCTATGTCATGGCTGTTCTCAAGTAATGGACACATTTCAAATCACATTCCACTTACCTTCCCATGAGCCTCTGCCTGAAGCATCTGCAAATCGAGAAATGTCCCCGTAATTTAAAAAGTTGCAGACAAGCTTCGCAACAATGTCAAGCGAGACACGGAATCACATTTATCAGTCTGTGTGACTATTTGATATATATCTACTTTAGCTTTGAAAACAGAGTCTGTATTCCCCCTACAGTTGGGAGTAATATTCTCATTCTGTTAGTCAGATAATGACCACTCCAACTTCAAAACACATCTAATTAAACTCCTGGTCCAAGGCAAAGCCACATTCCACAGGCAGCAATCTGATGGAGCTGTCATATTCATAAGAAAAGCTCGTATTGCATCAGACTGTGATTAGAGGTATTCATTGAATGTCAATCATCCAGCACAGTTTGTTATGGTTTTTGCAGTTTCGATATTTGCAATGTTTTAACTCCCTTCAATGTTTCATATTCTTGTCCATGGCGAAGAACCTATAAAATGAGGTTTTGTAACACACTCACAAACACTCAGGTATCTTTCTTTTTTCCAAAAGCTGAGTCATTTTATGAAATAAATTGTTAAGCTCTGTAACCCTATATACAAGCTGGTGAGATAAAGGGTCATCCAAACAGAAGACAAGTGTTCGTTGCGCTGATGGTGGGAAAAGATGACTTTTGAGATTTGGCATAGCTAACTGAAAAATCTATAAGAACTGTCTGGCAACCTTTGATTTTGAAAGGAAGAGAAGCCAACAAAGTCTATAAATGTTTTGGGGTTTTTTTCACGGAAGGAAAAAAGGGACTGTTCAGTATAATCATTGCCCTTTTAAATGAGGTTCGTCATCCACTCAGTATAGATTTCTAAGCTTTTGAGCACATCAATCCATTGTAAAGTTTCACGATATTTGTAATACAGTTTTCATCAGTCATACAAGTAAATAATTGTCAATGTATGAATGCCAATTTTTTATGATGTGTTCAGACATTTTCCCTGGCATGTCCCCTCCACTGTGGTCCTCGCTATTTTCTCTTCTGTGTTAAAATCCCACTTCATGTCAGATATTCAGAGCCCAGCACTGTGCTAATCAGACATGTGGTGACCTCACTTGGATTAAAGGAGGCTTTGATAACATAAATTTGCATTGATACTTTTTAGTAATCAAGTTACTCAAGTTTCTCAAGCGATCATCTCATCCCTGGCGTAACACGTGAAGTTTGCCAAACCTAATCATTTTAAGCCTCTGGTATATTCACCGAGGGAGCTATTTTTACTGTCTGAATCATGTGAACTTTGGCAGCACACATCCTTGTATGTCTCCAAAGCTGAAGTAAAACATCCAGAAATCACGCCTAAAAAATAACTTGCAATAAGCATGTAATAACTGATTAAAACAATTTACTGTAGATAGCATTTTTGCTACATATCATATATAACCCATGGTGTATTTGTATACATTTATTGCGGGGATATGTGCTGAGAATTAGAGATTCTCACCACATATCAAAATGTTCAAAATGCAATCACAAACTGCATTTAATAGAAAAGTAAATGCAAAGAGCAAAACCCTATTCTTTTGCACCTGCTTGTGCCATTAATTTGAAAGAAGTGAATGAAAGATGAACAATCCGCTACGAGGAGAAATGTTATTTCCAAAAGAGATTTGAACAGCATATTAAAACAGTGCCCTCATTTTTCAAAGCTGCATTAATACATACTCAGATGATTAAAAATACACAGCTGTCCAGATCCTACTCCCCAAATAAATACTCAATTTTCTTTTCTATAAAACTGAAATACCACAGGTTGTTTCTTAATTCGCTTTACATTGCTGAGTTCTCGCTGCAAAGGAAATATACCTTCAGCCTACATTATGTTACGGCCACACGGGAACTCTGGGCAGGTAGTACAGTTAAGATGCTGGACACCAAAGGGCCAAGACATTGTAATTGATGGTGTCAAGTCAGGTAACGGCCACAGAAATACTTGTACAAAAAATAAATAAATAAATAAAATGAATAAATAATGACAATGTCATCTCCCAAAAGTAGCAAAATGTTTTGAGTTGTGCAAACGTAACCATAAAATATTTAGTAGACCTCAAAAAGAAAAAAAAGTATTGGTTACTTTTTATATACTGACATGGTCTAAAAAAATGAAATAAAATAAACATTTTTGTAGAGATTTAGGTGTATCTTTTCTGAAGGAGTCAAAGTAAAAGCCTCACACACTTAATCCTCAGCTGGAAAGATAAACAAAATGAGTTTTATTGCGCATGAAAAACACATCCAAACATGCATGTTTTACCAGTCCATTTTAGGAGCATTGCATCAATACCAGAGTCCAGATAGTTTTTCGCTAGGGAAGCCATATTCCACTCTTCCACTATCACATGCATACACACACACAAACACTTCATCCACACAACTTTAAAAGGATAAAAATGCATATGCAATCATCCCATAAAATGCATAGCTTATGATATTCAAAGAGCTTACAAAGATTTGAGGCTAAAACAAGAGGGAAAGGAAATGAAGGGGAAATTATATAGACATTCATTAATATCTAAAAAAAATAAAATTAATAATACCAGTGGGTTCTGAAATATTATTTTTTGTACCAAGCCTGCTTTAAAAAAGGGCAAAAAACAGAGGAAGAGACAATTCCCCTCCATCCAGTTTAAATATATTTAGCAAAATGTATGTATCTGTAAACTGTGAATCTCTGCTTGCAATCTCAAACAAATCATCCACTTGACCCTCCCATAAATACTGCAAAAGAAGTCATTGTTAGAGTAGGAAAAGAAACTTGAATATAGCTAGTATGTTTGCCCCTCAAAACATGACTTTCTAAATGCAACTTTTAGGGTTTGCTTTTATATGTGCATTTAATATTTGTTCATTTGACTATGTAATGAAAAAACATATCTGAAAAATTTTCAAGAGAGGAGAGGAGGTGAGTAAGTTCAGCCAAGTCTCCTTTCTCAATCTGTCCTGTGCTTGAGCACAAACACAGCCTGTTACTGATTGGCTGGAAGAGTGTTGTGACACTCAGCTCACTGCATTTGGTTTATATGTAATTTATCGAGCTTGAAGTGTGTAAAGATACGTCCCTGAAACAGTTGTTGAAGCTTGTAGCAATAGATCAACACACCACATATCTTTGGATTTTCTTTTCCTGGATACCGAAAATATGTTCAGCTTTGCTACATATTTCATTGATCTGCATTTGAATCACTGATATTTCAAAGTACTGCCATTTTAGAGGAAAAAAAATGAAAATAAATCGAAGACTATATGTCATCATATTATTTCAGAGATCCTCTCTCTTCATGTCACTTATTAACTACTGTTTCACTGATATGCTAATGCTGAGGAAAAAGTCCAATAGCTCGAAGTGATGCCTTTTGAAATGGTGATTATTATGTCAATAATGCCTAATTTAACTACGGTGGGGGGGTGAATGTCATCCCTTTATAATCAAAAACATATAGATTACTCTTAATTAAAAATATTTTAAAGTGGTCAAAACAAGTTGACCACATCAGCCCAGTACAGCAGTCAGTGGAGGCTAAGTTACTCTACTTTTTTCTCAAAAGGAATCTTTTGCTGGTAGTTTATAGCAAATATCTCAGAAGGAAAATCCCTGCTCTCAAACACATTGTCAACTTTTTCAAGCGACTGCAGTTGATTGACAGACCTAATGCGGCAAGCTGCGTGGAAGCCTGCCTCTTTGAATCAGGCAGTGCAGAATGTTTAAGATTTAATCAAGCAAAGTGTGAAATCCATTGCTGCTAGATTACTTTAAATGTTTATATAAGAAAATAGAACCATGGCGTAAAGCTCAGCTCTCTAACACAGGCTGTTTCATTTTGGAAATGGGTTCTTTGGTGTCACTGTCTTGTTCAACCAGACAAAATCAAGTACATATATTACTGTTGCTGAAACCAAAGTGTACATACATATACATATATATACATATACATATACACACATACCTACATATACATATATACATATATATATATATATACACATTCATACAATTTGGAACAGTAGAATAAAAGAGCTAAAGTACATATTTTAAGACACTGAAATGACCCTCCTTCTTGAGATCAATGTTTATTCAGTCCAAAATGAATCCCAAACAGGAAAGGACAATGGTGTTTTCTGTGCTTTTCATGCATAAAAAGGAAACAGCTACATTAAATATATAAAGGAACAAATTAAATATAAATTCAGAAACACCAAATACAGTAAAATCAATCAATCAATAAATAAATAAGAAATTTAATCTATTTAGATACAAGTACTAAAAAGGTGAAGTGTCAGTGTGTGGGTGTGTGTGTGTGTGTGTATATATATATATATATATATATATATATATATGTATATCAGTTGACAACAGTGTATCTATATTCAAATTGTGCACTGGCTTATATTTCTGTGTTTGCAACAAATGAAAAGTGGCAGTCAAAAGCATTTTATACCTTTATTTCATTGGGCCACCATGTGAAAGGTTTGACAACCCATGGAATAAACCTAAAGCTCCCATTGGAGATGCCAACGTAGCGAACTATATAAATAACAATTTGAGTCAATGCTGTGTTAACTTTGTTCAAGGATGACAATGGCTCAAATCATTGAGATGGTTACAGTTTAATAATTTCTACATTGAAAACCATCTAATTATGAGTGCTTTTTAGGAATTTTTCCAATTGGAATAGCATAAGAGTCTTTGGCTTGCAAAGTCACAAACAAATGTAAACATTGATTACTGAAAGCAAGTTTTGTGGGAGTTGCTTTTTTTATCCTGTGATTGCGTGTCCGGGTCTAAAAGGCTGAGGGCAGTCGGGCCAGTAGAATACGCCCAGGGGCTCGCCTGTCATCACCTGTGAAGTTTATGCAAGCCCGTACAACTGTTTGGTGGGTCATATTTATCTAGAGAACAGCAGGTCAGAGTCACTTTGAATGACGAAAGAATGACAAAGGTGCTGAATGACCTAATTCCATGCCCTGCACTCCTAGCATCTGAAATATACAGAAAAGTGTCTCATATTGGACCTTCTTACATATATTTAATAATGATGTCATTATTACTGTTTAACCGATTTACTCATAGGTATTACAATCATTTGATCGATTTACGTTTTTTTTTTTCCAAAGACATGTGTAAGTGTGAACCTTGTACGTATTAAAAAGACTCAATATGTTTATTATTTGTTTTGATTACATTGGAGTCTTTGTTTTCACTTGTACTGGTCCAACCGTAGCTCATCCTTCTTTCTGTTACCTGGGGCTTAATTTAATAACATAAAACTCACTCATCCAACTGTGATCCTACTGTGCACCCTGATGGCAGAAATATGTGTAAACACCTGCACTAATTAACTTCTCAGGCAAATTATTTATGGAATGCATTAAGGCATGTGTAAAACGATTCATTGGTCAGATTTCAGGGCAATTTATCACTTGCCCATACAGATTTCTTCCAGCCTGAGCGAAGCAGCGCATGTTCCTGGTGACAGTGAGTTGTATTATCCCCCCATGACTGTACAGAAGGGTGTGTTGCATGTCCACCAGCAAGATAATCATGCAGTCAAAATGAGTAATCTTTTTTTCTTAAATCCAAACCAGATTGATAGTTTATGTTTGATATCAGCGAAAACTTTGCCTTTGTTTTACGGGTTACCAATATCAAAAAAAAAAAAAAAAAAAAAAAAAAAAAACCCTTTCCCCAAGAATCCATAAAAAAGCTAA
>CAAKHD010013611.1:227027-243406 GCA_901007705.1 Fistularia tabacaria | reverse complement strand
AGCATTGTTTTTGTAGATGTTTTTGTTGGTATATACAGATTAAATAATTACATGTTTTAATCTGTATATACCAACAAAAACATCTACAAAAACAATGCTATTCAAAAAGAATACAATGGATCATTAGCCAACGGCCAGTGAAAGTATCTAACGAAAGCAGCTGCCGGTTTCACAAACTCAGTGTGGGTCTGGATCGCTGTTAATGGCCTCATCACAGGGTTTAATATGGAGGTTTCATGCAACTTGAGCAGCGGGTCTTGTTTTTTTTCTAATGAGGTCCTGTACTGCCCCCTTGCATACTCTGAATGTTTTAAGTAAGCAAATAGCATAACTCCTGAAAAATGTCTCAACAACAGCAGACATATAATGTATTTTCTAAATTAAGGTCAAAGAATGGCAAAAGGGGACCGTTGCAAAGAAACATACGTGTAATGTGAGACACTTTTTTCAAAATTGCATTTATTTTTTATTTTTATTACCCTGACTCATAAGCCCTGGGCACTAAATAATAAATATAACTATCTAATTGGATGGGCCGTTTTTAAACACATGCAAAGACACACACACACACACACACACACACACACACACACACGTACAACCTCACACACTCACACACACCCCCACCACTGGCGCTACCCCTTTATTTTTTTTTTCCCTGCCTCTCTCTTTCCCCATCATTGATAATTTCTCCTGGAGCTCCAGCCTCTCACAGGAAGATCAAAGTGGCTGTCATACATACTGCCAGTGGACGACGGTTCAGGAGCATCTTCCTAAAATATATTCTTCTATGGATGATGAAAGAGTGCATGAGTGTGTACTGGGGGTGGAGGTGACACTGTTACGAGGCAAATGCAGTAGGGGGCGGTACATGAGGGCCCCCTCACAGGGGATTGGTTTGCAGGATGGTGAAAATAGCAAATGGTGAATGTTAGTTTTGCCCTGAAAAGCTATCCACTTTGGGGCCTCCAATTACATCGAGAGACTAAAGTAAAATTAATCTTTGTCATGGGAGTGTCAATTGTACATCCGCTGTTACAGAAATTTAGATGTATACGCAGAGGCATGCTCATACATAAAAAAACGCGTACTTGCATACACACACACACACACACATGGAAAAAGTGTAATGAGGCCCATTTCATAAGTAATTCTGATAGGTCTTGCTGTTGTAAGCAGAATTAAAATAAACCAAAATGTTGTGCAAAGTTTGTTGAATGCCTTCTTTTGTGAGCAGTTATATCTTCTCTGTAGAGACAGAGCCCTCCAATATCTTCTGAATGTCTTTCTATTTTCTGAAACGCACATTTCAAATCTGACTAAAGCGTAGACTCGTCTCTCCCCTAGGGTGCGGTGGCAGTGGTGCAGAAAAAGTGAACTGCTGAGGACCCCACTGTTTAGCAAACACTCCTACTGAGGGGAGGAATTAATTATTCAGGGCCAAGGACCTGGCAGCCCCATTTGATTGCTGCACAAAAGAAAGGCCGGAGCTTTTTATGTGAGGAACGTCCTGGTTCTGCACCATGTCAGTTGAGGTGATGAGTACAGTATGTAAGGGTGAATGACAGTTTGCCTTACAGCTCAATTAAAAACGGGTGGTGTGGAATGGATGCATTCACAAGGCATGTAACCAACACCAAAAGTGTGGGTATTCTGGATTAGTGGTTGCTCCAGGAATGTAAATGGCTAAATCTAGTGAAACTGAGGACAGTGAAATCCTACCCACTACACAGAGCTTATATACCGCAGTTGAACATTAATAGCATGTTATTATTTTTGAAAGCAAGTTCGGGTTTAAATCAGATTAACATCCTAATGATCACAAATATCATTGCTATTTTTCCATAGACAGGAGGCAATAATGGGGTTAAAATGATCATCTAAGATCTAATCTAAGACTAAGAAAACTTATAAGAGCTAAATCATTGGGTTTAAACATCTCTTAGTGGAATCTGGACTCCAACGATTAATATATAGAATTATGTATGGATTAATGTAGTTGGGATTACTTTAGGGTCAGGCTCTAGTCCCTAAATATGACCATCTGTATAATCCTATCATGTCACATAGTGAGAGGGCAGAGCTTTTTGTCCACCCAGGGTAAGAATGCCTCCAATAGCCATGACATCCCGCCTTCCCGTTCAGATGAAGTTTTTATTGCCTACCTTACAGAACAGGTCATTGACATACGGTGACAAAAAAAGACAAAAAAAAATCTAGCAAGACTGTCCTCTGGGTTCATAGATAAATCAGCTGTTAAAGTAGATTGAGGCCTCATGGCATTGTAATCTGTTACCATATATCTTTATCTCTAAAAAAGAAAAAAAAAATGCGAACCAGTAAAATCCAGCAGAGATGAGGCTAGACCCAGAGGACCAAATTCTACAACCGTGCCATGGGGGGTATTTCTTCATCCTATTGGTGTGCACAAACTACACACAAAAAGCAGAGAGACTGCTATTGGTTTGTTGCAAAGCCCGTCAGCCAATCAACGATGAACCAGCTTTTTTCCATGGAAACCAGGCCTTCACTTGTAATGACAGCAGCTAGGACTTCATTTAGCCCCATTTTTTTTTTCCAAGTAATTCGAAATAAACTTTTTTTGGCCAAGGGTAAGTATAGATATAAAGCAAACATGTAATGTTGTATGCTGTTTTTGTGTCAAATTATCTGATTGCTTGCAAAAGTCTTTAATAATTATAGGCATGTCATTAAGTATTCCAAAAACAATTCTATCATTACTCCAACCTAAATGAAATTGTGGGCATTCTTTCTTTTGTTTTTTTTATGATGTCTTTGCTTTAATAGTATGAATGATAGTATAGTATAGTAATAGTATGAGGCATTATGGCTAAAGAGATGGAGAACAATAACATGATGAGAAAATACTTCCATGTCTTTAGGCAGATCCTTATAGAAAGTTACGCGATTGTCACTTGAGTTATCAATTTTCAATTGAAAAAGCCCTGTTTTAGCGACAAGTCTGATTCCCCTTACAGTCCATGCTGCGGGATGCAGCTCGACACAGTTTGTGACTAATAGTCAAACAGGCAACAGCAATGCTGAATCTACAGTACATTCAGGGAAGAATTTAAATAACCATGACAAAGTGAAAGTGACAATTTAATTCATTATTTGATCTACAGAGTTTAACATTATGGTTCAACTCTATAATTTAAAGCTGAACAGATATTTCATTCCAACATAATCCATTAGTAGAGCACATTATCCAAGGGATTCATTTCTACAACCCCTGTGCCAAGTAGTGGACAAATACACCCTTTTTTTTGTTTTTTTAAATTGTGTTAAGGTCTGTCTGAACAAGAAGGTGTTGCTCACTCCTACTTACGACCTGAGGATGACTACAGAATTTAGCGGTTTTCAGCTTATCAAACTATGAAAAACTAGTGTTTAGGTTGCCATGTAAAAAAGAACACAACAGATGAAAGAGGCCTAGGATTAATTTACAGCTCATAACATGGGAACTTGTATTTAATAGGTTCTCTTCAAAGTAAAACAACAAGGCAGAGAAAAAGCAAAGAATATTGACCACGATGGCAACCATGAATCCCTACCCTCCCTTTTTTGTTCCTGCAGCTATAGCCTACCAGTCAACTAACCTCCCATTTATCTTTCCTTTGAGACATGACTTTGTTTCTCTGAACACTTTGTTGCAGCACGAGCAAATTTTGCATGTCTTGTTGCTTTTCTTTTCTTTCCAATTGCTGCCTCTTATACTCTCAGGGTCACTGAAAAAATGAAAGTATGATACAAATTATGAAATAATTTATTCCTAAAAGTGAAGAATTAATACATGAAAACTTCAAGTCCTCATAGCAGGTCTTTATACACTTTATACACTTACGAATGTATCAAGGGCCTATGAGGGCTCAGATATAACCTGGCCTTCAACATGTATACAGTTCAAGGGGAAATGTATCTTGAAAATTACCTCATCACAAACGTGATTTATATTTTATAGTTTTATTTTTTGTCAAATTAATTTGATCGTTGTTTTATTTTTATTTCATTTATTTTTTATTGGTTTATGTATTTATTAATACAGTAAGTATAGCTGCAGGTTACTGTAAACAAACATCCATCTCAAATTATTTTTTTCTAAAAATACAGGTTCGTAAAGTTGTGTCATAATATGGATTGAATGCCACTTTTTTCACTACTTTAACTTATCTAAATTGGTCTGTATGATCTGTTGCATTTGCTTACAAACTTGATTAAACATTTAGCTAACTACTCTTTTCATGTGGTTGTTCAAAATAAGTATTTTTCTGATGTTAAAAGAACAAGTATGAAAAGCAAGCTACAAGGGTTTTATAGTCACAAGTCATCCGTTTTTTAAAACAAGATGGCTAGGACATTTTTTTTCTTAATGTATATCAGCATACACCTGCTTTACATTATCTATTATCGAGTTTCTGCTGAAGCAATGTAATCTGACTATCATATTCAAGTCCACACACAATTTCCAAATCCATTAAGAATATTTAATGCATGCGTTTCTCTAAAACTTGAAATGTTCATTTGTCTTTAAGCCTAACAGTACATAGTATGTGGCATGACAGGCAACTGCTGTGAAATTAGATTGAGCCAAAATATCATGATCATTCTCAAGAAATTAAACTTCTAGAACATTTGAAATGCTTAATTTGGTTTTCCTGTCCAGTGGTGCATCTGCATCGTTTTGGAAAACCTCATATATAGCTGAATCAAAACATTAAATAAAACCAAATCCTTTGTTCAAGTGCATTGCTCTTCTGGTGATGCACTGCTCGTGTTATTTTCTTTTCAAAGAGAAACAGCGACAGCAGGGAGAAAGAGATGAAAATATATTCAAGTTGGTACAAGTTAAGTTACAATCGAAGGTGAAGGTCTCATTTACTTTGAAGTCCAAAAAATGAGTCTGTGAAAATATGACCACTTTTTCCCATGTTAATACACGCATTTCATCACATTTCCAATCAGAATATAGTTTATTGTCGGCCTCTAAAACCTCTCTGGCAATCCAAAGGCTCTCTGCTGTGCAAAAAAAATGGAAGAAAAAAATCTAACCTTGATTGTCAAACACTTCAGTGCTGTGCCAGCCTCATGAACATCTAAGAGGCAAAACAGCAACACAATCTTCCCACTCATAACACATGCAAGGATCTCTGGAGCAATAAACTGATTCTGAGAGCACTCATCAATCTTTAATCCTTCCTCAGGCTCTATGGGGCGGCAGAGAGTAAAAACCTCCCTGCAAAACGAGAATGAGGACGGATTGCAGCACATTCAAGGGTCAAGCAAAGGACTGCAAGACTTGTTGACAGTTGGGGCCAAATCGACTGGGGAGACCATTTAACGCTTGATACCCGATGTTGCAAATATGCCAGTTCTTCGTCTACCTGAAATATGGATTTTTTTGACCTTCCTCTGAGCTTTGTGAAGGATTATGGAAAGAAAAAGAGACAAAACAAACAAACAAACAAAAAACCTCTTCACTGGACAGAACTTTCAACTACATTTAGTCCTAACACTGACATCAAATCTGGGCGGATTAAAGTATTTGAAAGATGATTTATGTCCAGACAGTCAAAATAAAATGTGCAAATCCTGAGACGGTAAAATTCTTCCACAAAACATTTGTCTTTAACAAAATTAAATGAAATCCATTACTGGCAGTAAAGAGTTGAGAATTAGATGGAAGGATGAAAACGAAAGCTTCCTAGTGATGTGTGGATTTGGCGCTTTTTTCCAAACATCCAAAGGTCAAGGACACTGGCTCAGCAGATATGACAGAGGACAGTCTAAATAACTATCTGTATCAAAATATCTGTGTAAAGCCAAATACATAGCAGCTGGGTGTAGCCTGTGAATTGTTGCCAAATGGATGTGACAGTTCTCTCTACCATAGATGAGTGAAACCATGGAGCCTCACTAGGTCTAGAGCACAATGATGAAAAATTAATTCAGACACCGAAAAAAAAAAAAAAAAAAAATTAAGTGCCTCAGGAACAGTGTGTAGTCTCTCCCCAGAGGTTGCTCTCTCGGCACTGAAGTCTGCTTTAAATGTGTCTATTCTGAGTGGAACCCGGCAGCTTGTAATGTGACCTAAGTAACTGCCTGCTGACTGATAGTCTGAGCCACAGCCCCACCATATGTTTTTTTTTTTTCCCCCATAACACATCACATATCAGTAAATTATAACATTACAAACAAAAATGGGGCCTGAGAGGACCAACAGCTTGGTGGCACAGGTGAGAGGTTTGCATGAAAATTTGCGTCAGAGGAAACTACAAAGAAAAATACGTCCAGTTTACGCGAGATGTTGTGGCCGAAGACTTTAAAATGTCAGTTGGAAGTGGTTTTAAAAGTAAGGCAACACACCGCGTGGGCTTTGGCACTATCAGCCCAAATCTGTCAAGGACAAAATGTAAGAGGATATGGCAGGAGCAAATCTTACCATCTGTATCATCACAATCAGGCCACAAATAACCATATCTGTTAACTTTTGCAAAAGGCAAAACCACCCAGTTTCCTGGAGGTATGCCCAGCAACCCCCACTGGCCTTTTAAGCTCTTAAGGTTTTGACTTGAGCCTGAAAGTTTTATTTTCTGCTCAAACTTGTTCTATAAAAGGTATAGTTGGGAGGGAGAAGTGCAGCGGGAGGGGGTTCTATACTAGTTTGCCCACCACAGGAGCGAAGCAGGTGGCCAGGTTGATGACAATGAACAGACAGCATTGGTGGCCTAATTTCTACATGTCAGACAACACCATATGGCTCCTCGACTCCCTCTACCTATTTAGAAACTGTGTCCACATAAGTATGCATGATTCAGAGTCTTCACAATTAATTAAAATGGAAACAGGATGCACTTCATTCTATATACTGTAAAAGACATACTATTAAAGGAAAACAATCCCCCAGGTATTTGTGTGTTATGTATGGCATGTCCTTGAGAGAGAAAAAAAATATTCAGCAGACAACACACTTTTTTCCTTTATCCCACTCATTGTCATCTTTGCATAAAATGAAGACAAAGCCTTTCACCGTGAACTCCCATTTAGAAAAAAGTTAGATAATGTAGCGAATATAACTGACCTTTGGAAAATGTTTCTTGAGGACTTGATTATTAGTTACGGCAAAACCAATATTTTTATCTGTGTACAGAAAGATCCGCAAATAATGAAAAACAGCATTGCATGACAAACTTTCAAGCTTTTAGTGATAACAATTGATACAATCACAACTTTTAATGTTACTGTCAACAAACAGGAGTCTGAAATAACATAATAATGAGCAAAAAAAATCTTTTATTGAAAGATTTAAAACTCTTAGCCCATGATAGCATCAAAAAAATAAAAGACAAAGAGGTTTTGTGACAGCTTCGCCTGCACACAACCAGGAAAAAGTGAATGGCTCAAAGCATTACCCCTAGAATTTATTCATAACCATGTGAGTTGTGACAGTGATTGCTGACACAAAGTCTCTCAAAGCAGAGATGGTGACAGGTAACAGGGTAAACTATGTTTGCAGCGGAGACAGGCCAATCCCTTATGTGGCAGCAGAAAACTATGGCGCCATATGGCTCACTATGTTTCACATGGCATTGAAAAGTAGAACTCAGAATTAATACCAGAATAATTGCATATCTCTGTAAGTTTTACTTCACTTGATTATTGAAAATTCACATTAACTGAGGCTTAATCTTATTAAAGGTTAACTTTGTTCTCCCCTGCCCCCCACACACGCACATATATATTTATATATGTATGTATATATGCATTTATGTCAACAAAAACAGCAGTTGCTGTATTTTTAGGAGGTGACAATATCTTTTGCCCAAACTGCCCACTAAAACTATGGAGGACAAGATCAAAAGATATCAGATTTTGAAATGATTAACTTCATCACTTATATCACATTTAATTTAAATCTAAATCTTATTTGTCTTGGGAAATAAAGGAAAAAGACAAAAAAAACGAGGGAAAACTAAGTATTACTATTGTCAAGTGTCAACTTGACACAGAAATAAGACCATAGTGAAGAGCAAAAAGTTTCCACCGAGAGAGTAGTGAACGGTTCTTGTCAGCCCTTCTACCCCCAGCAACCCAGCAACATTATGCAGCAGGGGATGAATTAGGCAGAAAATAGGTTTGCGCTGCTGACAATAGCGCATAGATAACAAGAAGGACAAGTATTGAAAATGCCCTATGGGGCTAAGTTTGCAAAAATGCCTTGTTTCTGTTGGATTGTAGAGTGCCTTGCTCATAATGGTGTACTATTGGGGGTCACCATTAAGTGACAAAACAATATCAGTGGGAAAACATTAGCATGGCAGTGTACAAATACACAAGTTGTCAGGCATAGCAAGCCTGGCCTTTTCAATCTGACAGCAATCCCTTTAGGTGTGAGACGAGTGCAGATCAGTGGCGCAGGGGATGGCAAGAGATTTGGTTGTGGGGGACCAGTGGGACTGCGGAAGTTGCATGCAGTGAGGTGTGTGTCAGGGCACCAGAGACAAAGCAACGATTACACACAATGAGGAGAGTAGAGTACATGCTGACACTAATGCAGTCCAAGGGGAGACACGAGACAGAGCACTTGTGACAACTGTGAGAGGCCGTCACTCCTCTGATAGACAGCATTATGGGTACCAAATAAAGCATGTTTTTTTTCCTTTTTCAAACAATTTCAGTTATTTTGTTTCACAAAAAACTTGAATACATTTTTATTCTATAATTACAGTACAAATCATTTAATTAAATGAAGATGTCTGTTTTGTAATTTTTAAATATTTAAAAACTATAACAAGTATTTATTGCAATGGAACACTTCAAAGTTGATCTACGAACATTTCGGAGTTAAGAAAGAGTTTAATATCTGTGACTTTTCTTTCAACAATTGCACCTCCCACATGTCGACATTATTGTCAAGGAGTGACCAGATGTAAACTATTAACATTGTCCTTGCTTCAATATTCCAAGTCTGGTCACGAAGACATTGTGTGAAAACAACAAAATAAAATCTTAAGTCTCTCTCCGTGATTTGCAATCCAATGGCTGTGAGCATTTAAAATATTTTCCCTTTATATATTTATTTACATGCCTCTTACTTTAGTTCTCTTGGTAAAAATTCCAATTAATCA
Source organism: Fistularia tabacaria (assembly GCA_901007705.1). NCBI lineage: Eukaryota > Metazoa > Chordata > Actinopteri > Syngnathiformes > Fistulariidae > Fistularia > Fistularia tabacaria. The sequence goes on along the minus strand of CAAKHD010013611.1, from coordinate 234,260 downwards.
ATTATTTTGGCATCGATTTAATGCAGCTGAATTGTGAATGATAACTCTCAACACACATAAAAATCCATCTTGGAATATTATAGCAAGATGATATGCCCTATTTCCCTTAATATATTTCTATTCTATTTTGGAGGAATTTGAAGTTTTGTCTCAAATCTATTATTCGATTTCAAAATCATGGTTGTGGATCCAAACATCTGTCATTTGTTCAGCTTAAACATTCTCATAAAAATATAATTGATTGCTGATATGATTTCTTTTATTATTTTCGAAAAAAATATCTGTACATTCTTTTTTTCTTTTCTTTTTTCTTTTTTGAGGGGTGGTCTAAACCAGGAACACTGTTTTAACAGAATAAAGATATATGTCTAGTGTGCAGTTACATCTGAGGCTCACTGTACATTTTTTTAATAGCTACTGTATCATTATGTTTCAACACATGGAATTTATTGCTAGTATAACACACACACACACAATCACATGGATACAACTTAAATATTTAGAATATAAGCTTTGCAGAAGCTGACCCGAACTTTACACTATGAATACAACAGTTCAAGAATGGTGTGTCATGAGGTCTCTACAACTTCTAATTAAACTTGACTGTGAACAAATGAGGATGTTATACTATCATACAGTTTGATGGCAAATTATACAAGCACAGATAGCATGATTATTAATTTGACTGAGTCGACCTAGGGTGATATGCAGCAGTCAAATCTATTTCTAACGTATGAGGCCAACTATACTTCACAAAAGCCAAATGCTATTTGGCAACGCAACACTTGTGTATGTCTCTCCATGTGTGAGTAAAAGAAGTGTTTATATTCATCTGTATAAATACTTGAGGCCATATGAAACACCATTACCTCTGAAATATTGACATTTTCTTTGTAAGTAGGGTAATCGTTGCCGATGGTAACTTGTAATTCTAAAATAGAATAACAAAAAATAACATCAAAAAATTGTTATTCTGTTATGCAAGAAAGTGATGATGCCAAACACAAAAATCAGGAGAGTAAATAAACGGACTTCAAACTAAAGTGACAACAGATCAACTGTATGCTGCATATTAAAATTGATTTCACAAAAGGTTTACAGAGATGTAATGCAAAATACAAGATCGATCAAGTTTTAAATCCCATCCCCTCCACACTGTCAAATGGCGCTCAAATATTGAAGGGTACCATTTATAACCCTTATTACATCTACACACAATGTTTTGAAAAGGCCCATTTCTATTGTTTTGTTTCAAGTATTTCACAGATATTTTTAAAAAGTTGTACAGCATTGTTACTGACATTAGTTCAAAGCAAGCCATCAGTTGTTTCAAATATATTCATATTGATTTTAAATACGCTGTACTCAGAAAGAAGAAATTATGATTGTTTGATTGACAATCGTGTCTGTTTTAAACCTTTAAAAACACATACGTGTAGAACTAATATGCAGTACATTTTAATGATCAAGGCCAACCTTATCAATGTCATCATCATTTTACCACTGCTTATCAGATGCTTGGTGGTGGTCAACTACTTCTCTGATATGGCCCTTTCTAGGAAGTCTTAAATGTGTTATCCCCAACAAGCACAAGGTCACCTCACCAATGAAGGCTGACCCTCCATGGGTGCAAATTGAGGATTCGCGATCAAACATCCCCAGTTAATTCAAATAACCGCTCGCCAAGTCTATCCAGCAGTTGACAGAACTGATTGGACAGGTCATCCTCCTTCATGTTCCTCTTCCATTGCTCACATTAGCACTGAAGCTTCTAGACAGAGCTAGGTGTCACTAGGTTGGACCCTATCAAGGAAATCAGCAAATCCAAGAAGGCTGTACATTCTGATGGACTAAAATTGTATTCCCTCTACACATAATAGCTAGTAGGTGAACCTTTCCTTTAGTACGGAAAACTTAGCGATGCTCAGTCAGGGACTTGTGCACATCAGCACCCACCAGATGCCTTCCACCCTGAGCAACTTCAGAAATGAAATAGACCAACCCCTCTCCAAGAGCTTGACTATAGAGTCAGTGTCATGCATCAGATAATGTACTTTAAGCTAGTATCACTCCATCTCTTGCACTAGTTCTGCCCCAATCCCAGCCACAGATGTAATATTCCACATCCCAAGAACTACTTTGTCTCACCGGGAGCCAGCATGCTCAGGTCTCTGTCTCTATCAGCCACCAGAAATACACAGCACTCAACCCGTATCTCTCTCCATGCAAATAATGAACCCTCGGCTGGTGGCCGAGACAACAAGGCTCCTCGGATCATGTGGACACACAAATCCCTCCACCACAGAAATGTGACGATTAAAGGAGAAAGCAAACTAGTTAGCAAATGTTTGCTATGTATATGGGTACAGTCCCATGATATCTGAGAGTAAGTGACCAATGTTTACCCCCCACTGTTGTCAGTAGAGAATGTCCAAGGAGGTTCTTTATTATATTAGATTTTTTTTTCATTTATCCTCTCTCTTTCTCTGATGAGAGTGCATTATACTTCATTTAAGGCACCTCCTTATTAAATTCAGTAAACATTGTGTGTTTAATTTGGTGCACTACTCACTAAATAATAATACACAGTACCAATTAGAAATTTTACCACAGAATCCAAATAAACTATATTGTAATTTTGAATTAAAAGACAGAGAGGAAACATTCCAGTGTACAGTTAGCCCGTACACGTGGAAATGCTTGTTGAAATAAACTTCAATTTGAAGAATAGTCTTGACTTATCAGTTAATTTTTTTTTCCTGATTGTAAATGCATGCATAAAAAAACCCAACTTCACTCTCAAGAGTCTATAATGTGATTATCAATAATAATCTCCATGATTAAGTTCTACACATCAAACAATTTTCAGGTTTAAAACAGCAAGTTGCACAAACACCTTGTAGATTCTTTTCTTACTAAGTTTACATTCCAGAGGGCCAGCCATATTTCTTGAGGAAAGTTTAATCTATTTATGAATGCTGTCATACTGTAAGCACAAAGGCAACAGTGTCACACTGAGAAGAGGAATTATCTCTCCAAATGTCATGGAATCCAAAACAAAATTTAATAATAGTCTTTATTTAAAGCGCACGTGAGGATACACGCACGCACGGACGCACGCACGCACGCACGCACGCACGCACGCACGCACGCACGCACGCACACACACACACACACACACACGCGCACACACACACCCATGAATGGACAACTTCTCCCTTATTGCCAGTCAAAGTGTCACTGTACTCTTACAACTGCTGACTGGGAAACACTTTCGGGAAAATCAACAAAGGGGAACTCTTCATCATCTTGGCAGGTGGGTCTCTTCACAAGTTATCTTTTTCCCCTCCATCCGTCACAAAGGGGAATTCACCTCCATCTGTAGCACAATGTACTGCTGCTCAGTTCTGCCAGATCCCTCTTCGTTGTACCTCCTCTCATAAAACATTGCATCACGATGTCATGAAAAACTATCAAAAATCCCTATGCTAAAAAGACAAAATTACATTGTTCAAAAGACATTGGTCATCTGGCTATCTTCAAACGACCCATACAAAGCTTACATTACAGTTTGATCTGGTCCATTAAGCAAATAAAAAAAGAAGACTGTGTGGCGGACACTAAAGGGTGTGGCCTCTCACCCCAGGGACTGAGGGGCTTGGGGGGCGTGGTTATGGAGTGTATATATACTGGGGTCCCCGAAAGTTCTAGAGTTGAATTGTTCTGTTGGTGTGTTAGGACTAAAGTTGGAAACTCCTCCGCAAAGCCTCCTCCATTTCCTCAGTAACACACCACAACAGAAACAATAAGAAAAACAAAGATAACTGCTGCTCCCTCAGTGTCATAGTGTTCACTGCAGCCATTCTGAACCAAATTTCAGTTCGCAAGAATACGATTGGATAATACTGACAATTTTGGTTAGAAGTAGGGGTAACATCAACTTGCTACTGCTTGTATGACTGAAACAGTGCCGAATAATAGTAGGGGTTGGAAGCTGAAAATGCATTTATTCATCTGCCTCGTTCCACCAAGCTTGTTATGACATTTTAGAATGATGACATTTGAGTTTCAGTTCAAAAGAGCTGAACTTATTTGGAACACTGTCTAATGAGAAACCAGCGGATGTGCCCGACAGCCTTCTGCAAAACCTAAGGTCATTGAGCTGTAATGACCGGCTTGATACAAAAATCACCCTCTGCTCAGGTTCTACACGCTGTAAGCATATTCTGAATATCTTCTCATTCTGCCATGACATCAATTGAAGTTTGCGTCTGTATTTTAGCAAACCTATCCTGGAGTTTTTTCTGTCATTTTCATAGAATGATGAGGAAAATTCTGGTTTCCAATGGCAGAAGCAGTGAAATATGATGGTTGATCAGTCTGGGTACCGAAGAGAACGCTTTCACTAGACGGCACAATATTGAACTATACTACCTTTGCAAAACAGAGGAGCTGCTAAACATTGGAAAATGGTGGTGCTAAACATCTGGCATTTGTCAAGTTATTTCAGGACATGAAATGTGAACTATGGCATCTGAATACATTTACTACAGCATCTAACAATGAACAATGGCTGACATCATACAAGAGAAACTGTTGAGAAGGAATGAAGAATGCTAAGCACGAAAACCTCCCTACTTGTGATCCAAAAAACTCAGGTTACATTCTGAGAAGTTTTCCAATATGACAAGACATGCACCAAAGTTTAGAATGACCTCCCGCTGTCAGCCCAATACTGCCTCATGTAGCCAAAACTGAAAACCCAGCCGACTCATCCAAGTGCTGAGTGCGGAGTAGAGGGAGTGAAAGAGAAGGATTGAAAGAGAGAAAGAGTGATTTGTGATTGATAGTTTTTTGTTACCCTAAACACAGCATTGGTATCAATTATTGTTACATCCGAAGCAATATACAATAAGACATGCTATGCTTTAGTTTGTGGCCACTTTATGACTTGTAACTGAGGTAGATTTTAAATGAATACAGGAAATGTGTAATAATATACATATATAATATATACATACACACACGCACTCTAACCATGGGGCCTGTCTCCTTAGTGCTTTTTTCTTTGTTTTGTCTACATTTGTCCTTCCTCCCATTTTACATATTCTCACTATAAAATAAATGCAATAACGACCATGTGCCCATTCAGTATTATATTTTTGTATAGATTTATCAAAGCAGTACAGGTGCTTCAAGGTGCCATTGTACCACAAAAGGATGTCTTAAACATGATTTATCAGTTTCTTATATTATATAAACTTCAGATTTCTTTAAATGGATGGCAAACAAAAGCCTAAAATCCCAATTACAAAGTTTTCAAAAAATATATTTCCAGACAAACGACCTTAGCAACTAATGAAATGACATGTTTTAGAAACAACTTCAGTAGGTACTCAAATTAGCTGTTGTGGTTACCCATGGTAACAGTCCATGGTATCATTTGCATTTGAAAGGAGGTCTCTGTCAGCCTTCTGCCAGGTCGCTCTGCACTTCATTCACATGCTGCATTCAATGATTAAGCCAATGTGAAACACTAATAAGCAGCAAGCATCACCCGGTGGACTTGCCTAATTGGGTCAATCAAAGATGATCTACAGAGAATCTCAGCAGGGAGAAGCAAGAGCCTTCAGTATGCCAGCAGTTTTGCAACTCTCTGCACAGACCACTGCAAATCTACAAGCAAAGGCCTGTGGACATTATGATGTGAGCCTTTGTTTAAAAAGACAGTCTCCTGATAGCATGGTGGTGACATTGCATATCTCTTTCACTGGATCTTACTACACAATTCCCTTTTTCTCAGCGCTCTGCAAAAATGGAATAGTTTAGTTAAAGTATGAGAGGGGTACTTGCATGTCCTCGACCCTTCTGTAGTCCCATAAGACTTGAGATTTTGTTCACCGCTTTGCATACTGATACACCAAGCTTGGAAGCATACAACTGATAAATGAGCAGCACAGTGTACAGCAATGCATTCGTTCTCCATTAGGCTTTATCTAGCTACTGCAAGATGAAATATTGCATCAGGATTTCATCCATATTTTCAGAATAGCTCCTGTAATTCACAATTGACCTCAATAAATTTAAATCTTTGTAGAGAGTCAGGGGACTGGCATCACTGCATGATGAATAGGGGATGACACTAATTGCATTTTGCTGATTTAAATATTGTAACTTTGGCTTAAATTTTGCCAATTTTTTGGAGGGTGTTAGCATATATTCAATCTAAATTACTGTATAGTGTATACAAATCCACACATGACCTTTGACTTCATTACTGAAATGTTATCCATTTTAGTACTTTCATTCATGGTCTGAAATTGAGTTGTCAAATGAGAAATTGAGGCCATGCTTTATTAGTTGATAGGTCTGTGTCTTCCTTTTTTAAATTACCTTTTTTTAATTTTTTCAATGTTTTTCTTATGTTTCTGTGGCAAATCAAAAGCAAAATTAACTGCATTACACCGAAAATTTAAAATAGCACTTATTACAGAGTTGTTACCCTTTTTTTTTCTCCTAAAAGCTACATTATTGACTTAGGTGCCTTCTTACATCCTTCCGAATGGAAACCACCACCAGACTGTTTTCGGTCTAAATACATAGCATAACACTGCAGTGATCGGGAAAGTGGGAAATAATTAAGTTGTGTATTTGACCAGATCATATTTTGTATTTATAAAGCACATCCGTCAAAATAATTATTTTCTCAGATAATTACCAGAAAGTCTGAAATTATAGATTATTCTTTTCACACCAGAAGCATGTATCACAGCATTTTGTTTCTGAGTTTTGCCAGATGCTGCAACTTTCTTAAAAGTTTACAAATTTTACATGTTAACTGCTAAGGTGGCATTTTTGCTGTCATCAACTTACTTGTAAGTCCCTCCTAATAATTTGTTACATGACCCCAGTTACAGTTTCTGCATGGAGTAGACTAATTACATGTTAAATAGCAGCGCCCTTAGTGTAACAATGTAATGAAAACACAGTGAGACACTCAACCTGTTAACAGACAACAAACGGCTAACCTTAAGCTATCAATAACCAAGGTTTAAACCTTAATCTGAAGTGCAGATGCCTAACCTTAGAATGCTAATTTGATGGGGTCAATACCAAAAAAAAAAAAAAAAAAAAAAAAAATTTTTTATTTTTTTTAAAAGAAATCCAAATAAAAAGGAAAAAAAAAATTCCCTTAAACTTTTTTGTTTTTTTTTCCCCAATAAAAAAATTTTT
>CAAKHD010013611.1:162677-226739 GCA_901007705.1 Fistularia tabacaria | reverse complement strand
GCTAACCTTAAGCTATCAATAACCAAGGTTTAAACCTTAATCTGAAGTGCAGATGCCTAACCTTAGAATGCTATTTTGATGGGGTCAATACCAAAAAAAAAAAAAAAAAAAAAAAAAATCATTCAGTCTCTATGACAGGCAATCCAAGTAAAAGGCTAGTAAAATAATGTCCTATAACTTGCTTGGTTGTTTTTCCCCAATACAAAAATTATCTTCTTTTCCTTTCAGCTTTTCCCTTCAGGGATCGCCACAGCAAATCAACCTTCTCCATCTAACCCTATCCTCCTCCCTCATACCAACTATCTTCATATCCTCTCACTGTGTCCATAAATCTTCTCTTCTGTCTTCCTCTTGACCTCCTGCCTGGCAGCTCAAATTCCAGCTTCCGTCTAACAATATATTCACTATCCCTCCTCTGTATATGACCCAACCATTTCAGTCTGGCTTCTCTGACCTTCTTTCCAAAACATCTGACATGTGGTCATTCCTGATCCTATCCATCCTTGCCACTCCCAGGAGAACCTCAACATCCTCATCTCTGCTTCCTCCAGCTCTGCTTCCTGTCTTTTTTTCAATGCCACTGTCTCCAAACCATACAGCATTGGTGGTCTCCCCACTGTCTTGTTTACCTTTCCTTTCATTCTGTCTGATATTCTTCTAGCGCAAAGCACCCCTGACACTTTTCTCCACCCATTCCAACCTGCTTGAACCCGTTTCTTAACCTCTTTTCCACATTCTCCATTGCTCTGGACTGTTGACCCTAAATAATTGAAATCCTCCAACTTCTTGATCTCCACTCCCTTTAGTCTCACCATTCCGACCGGGTTCCTCTCATTCACACACACAGATTCCGTCTTACTGCGACTAATCCTCATTCCTCTCTTTTCCAGAGCATACCTCCACCTCTCAAGATTTTCCTCAACCTGTTCCCTGCTCTCACTACACAACAAAATGTCATCTGCAAATATCATGGTCCATGGACATTCCTGTCTAACCTGATCTGTCAGCGTGTCCATTATCGCAAACAAGAAGGGGCTCAGAGCTGATACCTGATGAAGTCCCACCTCCACTCTGAACTTTTTGGTTACACCGACAGCACACCTCACCACTGTCTCACAGCTAGCATACATGTCCCGCACCAGTCCAACATACTTCTCTGCCACTCCAGACTTCCTCATAAAATACCAGAGTTCCTGTCTTGGCACCCTATCGTTTGCTTTTTTTAGGTCTACAAAAGTGCAATCCAACTCCCATTGACCTTCTCTGTACTTCTCTATTAGCATTCTCGAAGCAAATATTGCATCTGTAATACTCTTTTTAGACATGAAGCCATACTACTGCTCACAAATGCTGACTTCTGCTCTCAGTCTAGTTTCCACGACTCTTCCCCGTAACTTCATTGTATGGCTCATCAACTTTATCCCTCTATAGTTAACGCTATTCTGCACATCCTCCTTATTCTTAAAAATGGCCACCATCACACTTCTTCTCTATTCCTCAGGCACTTTCTCACTTTCTAAGATCTTGCTGAATCATCTAGCCAGAAACTCTACAGCTGCCGCTCCTAGAAACTTCCATACCTCCACAGGTATATCATCAGGACCAAATGCCTTTCCATTCTCCATCCTCTTCAGTGCCTTCCTCACTTCACTTTTACTCATCTCCACTACTTTGTGGTCTACAATGGAAACCTCTTCGACCCTTTCATCTCTTTAATTTTCCTCATTCATCACCCCAGCAAAGTACTGTTTCCATCTCCCCATCACTCTTCTAGCATCTGTCAATACATTTCCCTCTCTATCCTTTATCACCCAGACCTGCTGTACATTCTTTCCTTCTCTATCTCTCTGTTTTGCCAACAGTAAAAATTATTCTCTCCCTCCTTACTGTCCAACTGAGCATACAAGTCATCGTACTTCCTTTGTTTTGCCTTTGCTACCTCTATTTTTACGTTATGCTGCAGCTCCCTGTATTCCTGTCTGTTCTTTTCAGTCCCCTCAGTTTCCCGCTTCTTCTTTGCTAACTGCTTTCTCTGTATGTACTCCTGCACTTCCTCATTCCACCACCAGGTCTCCTTATCTACTTACTCCCAGACGACACACCAAGTACCCTCCTACCTGTCTCCCTGATCACATGAGCTGTAGTTGTCCAGTCATCTGGAAACTCTCCCTGACCACCCAGAGCCTTTCTCAACTCCGCCCCAGACTCTTGCTCTTCTTCCTCTCTCTCTGCTTAAGAACACGCCTTCCTCCTCTCCTTCGACCCACAGTAACCCAATTTCCATTGGTACCCTGTGGGTTTTCGGCACCAATGGCGGTCGTTGTTAACCTGGGCCTCGACCGATCCAGTATGAGATTCATAGATTTGATTCACACATATATATATATATATATATGTATATATGTGTGTGTGTGTGTATGTATATACATATATTAACTGTGTTGTTTATGTAAGTGAGAAACACTATAGGTGAGAGCAATGTGAAGCTGCAGCAATCACACTGTGCACAGGCGATTGAGCTCTCGATTTCTGAGTGTCACTGTCAGCCGTGAGGCATTTAAAATTTTTAACCAAACCTTTTGTACTTCAAACCAGTAAAAAATTAATCACTACTCAACATGAGGAAGTTTCATTCTCATTTTTTCTTCTTTTATCTCCAGCTATGGCCATTAATAGCAGATCCAGTGATGTTTGTACAGCGTGTAATTCTTTTTGACTTCCTTTTCCTTGCCTGGAGGATAGAACGGTTTGAAAACATCTCTGCGCACACGAGTATGGCGAACAGATAATCTGTCCAACTGCTGCAGGATAGGGCCAACCTCACCCAACAACTCCAAAATGACATTTTTTTTTCTTCAAGCAACATTACAATATTATTTTTCCCTGTCATTTATGTATATTAAATGTTCTGAATGTATGGTGCAAATCAACCGAATTGCCAAACTAATAGAATAACTACTAGCATCGTCAATGTTTGTTAACCATGGTATTTTATACCAAAATGTACAGAAACATTAAAAAACTAAAGTAACAAAAGGGTTTGTACTTTTTCCTTTGTAAATAATTCAATGACAGATAAAACAGGTGAAAATAGCCATGAACAATATGCAGTACATGCACCAGTGAAGATAGTTGTTTCATGTCAGTGATGCTCTACAAGAGTTGCTAGATGGAATCTAAAGCAATTCTTGAAGCTAGAGTAATCATATATAACTGTGTTCTACCATTTTGCCTTTGAGACATATGACTGAAATATGCATGGTGATTTTCGGTGACAATGGTAGTTCATGACATATGTGTCACTGAAAAACATAGAAATAAAAAAAACAATCCTTTTGAAGCGCCTAAGTTCACACCAATAATTTACTTGGCCAACAGGCAATTGCAACTGATTGTGGAGCTTGTGTGCTTTATTCTAAAACAAGGGAGACATATAATTTGTATTGGTCAACATAGTATGGAATATTTTGGATTCTAGAAATGTCATGAGTTTATTCTGTTCAATTCATTGTTATTATGAGCAATAAGAAAAAATTGGTTCAGGGTTGTGATTTCAAGGGGGGGTGCAATTAATGCTTATTACTTCAGCATCCTGACCTCATGTATAACACTAATCCACATCTGATTTATAACACTTTATAGTAGATATCTATTTGGGAATGATAAAAAAATAAAAAAAAATAAAAAAAAATCAAAATAATTGAACAGTCTTTGCTTTCTAGTTTTAAACCAAACCCCCTGGTTTATTTTTGACAACATTTTAGCATGCAGCTTAAGTATGGCATGGTGATTTTTTTTTTCTTCCGATTTTTTATCATTACATTGCAAAATCATGACCTCATGCTCTTACGGACCAAAGCATTGGAATTAACAACTTTTGAAATTAATTTTACAACTACTTCAAAATCAGAAATATTGTATACCGAATTTGATAACAGGACAAATGCCTACTTAGTTTGTTTTCTTGTCATTTGTGTGTGTGTGTGTGTGTGTGTGTGTGTGTGTGTGTGTGTGTGTGTGTGTGTGTGTGTGTGCGCACATGTGTGTGTGTTTTCTTTCTTTTGTTTTTTTGTTTCATTTAGTTGATTTTTTTTTAATAATCTAATTTTCAGTGTGACATTGTTACATCACTTGAATATTCCAAGGTATAAGCTGAATGAAGGCATATCTATCTAACCCATCCCCAACAGAATAAAAAAAATAAAGCTGGTCCCATATACTAAACATGTTAATTAGCTTTAGTCATGTCTTTTAGTCAGTTTTCAATTAATGTGTCAAGCTTTGATATCCATGTAAATTACGCCTTTTGCTGTCCATGTTTTGCGAGACAGAATTTAATAAAAACAAAAAAATGAATAAATTAACAATGCCAATATAATTACCCTAAGTGGATATGACGTTATCCCACAGCATGGAAGTAAAGGGGATGACAAACAATTCAACTTATGAAGCTTAAATAAATAGGTTTGTAAATATGAACATATATCAAGTAAAACAATTTAACTTGACAAAATTTCACTTGATACACTTTTACTTTTTGGTCTTTTTGCCTTTTCAATTTTTGTCAGTTCTCTATTATTTATCATTTTTTTATTTTTAAAAGTGTTTAATATTTGTGCTATCTTCTCCTTGTCCACTAGTAAACCCAGGAGTTACTATGAGCTGACTTCACACATCCAGGTGTGTGTGTGTGTGTGTGTGTGTGTGTGTGTGTGTGAGAGAGAGAGACGGTGTGAGAGAGAGAGAACGAGAGAGAGAGAGCAAAAGAGTGGGGGTGGAGGAAGATTGTCAAAGTGATGTAAGTGTTAAGTGGAATGTAGTGCATTTCACCATGCAAAAGCAGAGTATCAGACCATGTATAATAAGCGTTCATGATTAATGTTTTAAAACAAATCACCTCAGCCTGATGCTTTAGGCAGATCAGAAAAGCAACCTGTTACATGATGAATGCTCTTTCTTGACTAAAAATACACGGTCTGAATGTTCAGATGTTATGAAAAAGTCTTTGCTTGGCTTATTGGCTCAACATATGAAGATCAATCATTTCTTATAAAATGATGTTACTTTTAATCAATATTGACGGTTTACACTGATGAAAGGAGCGGGCATTGCCTTTAGCCAATTTCATTTTGTAATTTACTAAGACACCAAAAAAGTTGCAATCACCATCACCAATATGCCATTTCTTTGTCCTCATACAAAGGACAATGGCTCATTCATTCCTCAGGCTTGGTGTGGCATGACATAAACACATACTTCATCCAGAGTTCAACTGCTTAAAATACCACAATGGTGGTGCACCTTTCAAATTCAGCAACATATCAAGCTTCCTTACTAGTGTCTAATTATAGTAAAAATTAGATTAAAAGGAGAATATTTACCTCACTGCGAAGGAAAAACTATTGACGAGTAATCATGTTATCAGTAATGTTTGACAATACCCTTTAAGGCAAGGTTTATGAAAATGTAATGATCCCCAAAGGGAAAATATCATGTCAACAAAAATAGCATGGTAATATGTTATGCATTGTGTAGGACACACAATTATGTAATGTGTAGTTGAATTAATGTATTTTAAAAATGATGTGTTTATCCTGGTATTGCTCCTTCTATTCTGAAATCTCCCCTCTCTCCTTGTGTCTCATCCCTTTCTGAAAAGTATAAAAGAAAGTACAAGATCTATTGTTTGCTCGTCTACTTCCATTTCTCAAAATGTCTTGCCTCCTGTTGGGCTGGGGTTCTTTGACCACCAACATCTCTGCAATTCCTCCGACCCAGGAGAGAATGGCATGACATTTACCAGAGCTGCACGGCAGTAATACATTTTTTGAAATGGCAGGGCTGAAATATACAGGGCTGAAAGGACCCATGCTGGGCCCCACTGGGACTCCTTCACACCAGCCTGCTAAGCCCATTCAGATGAGGGCAGTAATTACAGGCACGAGGCAAAGCTGAACTGATTCATAAAAGGTATAAATCATTTGCAGACCAAATGATGGTCAATTTCCTGTTGGAGCATCACTTTTTCCAGATCAAAAATTCAGTGTTTGTTACGGCTACACTTATTCTGTGACCATAATGACGTCAGTTTTCTCTATGATCATAATAGTATTGATCTGATCAGCAGAGCTTTAATTTGAGTTAAAGTATTTGGTAGTGCAGAATTGTCACTTTCTCGTCAAAATGTTTTGGCTGCAGGTTTGTTATTGTGTTTGTAACTTTAAATGAGTGAAAGGTACAAATGCACAGGTGGAAATTTGGAATAAGTGGTCTATCAACTAAAAGTGATCTCAGTACAAAGATGGATAAACACCAGTTGGCTTTTTGACCTGAGGCTGTGGATATTATTAGTCAATGACATACCCCTAACCATTACCATCAAAAGTGAAAAAGTAAGGTGCTTTTTATTTACTTCATTTTGTCCAAGAAATGTATAAGGGGAAATATATGTGAAATCGTATCGGATGGCTTAAAAAAGAACCAAAAAAAAACGAGGATTTCAGAATCAGAATAATAATCTGATAATGATTCTAAAAAAAAAAAACACCTAACCATTGGCAGATCGCTAATGAGGTCTCATACCTGTCTGCATGGTCAACAATAAATAACCATGCACTGGGTTTTCCTAACAAATTTGTAAATTCAAATGCATTATCACCTAAAGTGGGTGCGGAAAGTATTAAGATCCCTTTACATTTTTCACTCTTATCATTGCAGCCATTCGCTAAAATCAAAAAAGTTCATTTTATTTCTCATTAATGTACTCTCAGCACCCCATCTTGACAGAAAAAAAACAGAACTGTAGATGTTTTTGCAAATGTATTAAAAAAGAAAAACTGAAATATCACATGGTCATAGGTATTCAGACACTTTGCTGTGACCTTCATTTAACTCACATGCTGTTTATTTCTTCTGATCCTCCTTGAGATGGTTCTGCTCCTTTATTGGAGACTTTCTGTGGCACTCAAGGTATCTTTTTCAATAAATGTGCAAACATTTCTAAATTTCCGTTTTTTTTTTCTGTCAAGATGGGGTGCTGAGTGTACATTAATGAGAAATAGAATTAACCTTTTTGGATTTTAGCAAAATTTTGGCTGCAAGGAAACAGAGTGAAATATGTAAAGGGATCTGAATACTTTCCGTACCCACTGTATCTCTAGCAGAACTATCTCCTTTTGTGCAACTAAACATAAATACAGTAAATATGGCAGAAATTGTTATGAATGGCAAACAATCACAGAATGACAGTGCATACTCTCCCAAATGAATGAATGAATGAATAGTTTATTGATCCCAATGGTAAATTTGTGTGTTACAGTGGCAGCTCACTGCTGCAACAGGCTGCCTTCTTCCAGCACCATCTCAAATCATGCATCTGGATTCTGAGAAATGGGGATTTAATGGTGAGAGACAAGCCATGATTGATTATGTATTGATTTGGTATTGTGGTGTCCACCTGCTATGCAGAGAGGGTGTCAGGCCTCCTGAAAACAGATGCAGAATCAGTACTTTATGTTCCAGTTTGTCATAAAAGGAACTCTGCAAGAACCCTGCGAACAGTCCCTTCCACATTGCTGAGCCAATGCCAACCAACATGGAAACTCAAACATAGCCATAAAAGCTATGGCTACATGGGGGGAGCAGTCGACAGTAAAAATCTCCAATGTAGCCTTTGACTGAAAGATTCATTGACTCTTTGGCACTCACAAAAGAGACAAGGTCAAAGCATTTTCCTGCTCCTGTGCTTCATTGTACGGTCTATCAGTGAATAACAAAGCTGACTTCTATATGCTGCGGTGGTGAGTGGGTTGCGTAAGGAGATGTTTTCAACCTGTTGCGAGCCATGGCTGACATGAATTGATCAAAGATGCACGTGTTTTTCCAAGAAGCAATCTGACAGATTAATTTCTTCATTAGACCACTGAGACTGGCAAAGCAGTGCATTTTTCCATTGTTTTGCAACAGCAGGAGTGCCTGTAGAAAGCAGAATTCGAACAAACCGTTTGCATCCACGCTACCCCGTGACTCAAGAATAAATTGCATGCACCTGGAGCTTGAATAAGCGTTAAATGCCAATGCCAAGTGTTAAGGACTCCTGGTTTATATCACTTACTTACTTCTATCCTTACTGTTCTGTTAACACTGAGAATTTCCCCATTGTAGAACGAATGAAGGCCTATCATTTTGGAGGGTGCAAGTGGGACTAAAACTGCTGCTGTCAGGTATTGTAATTATTGACAAATACTTGAGCCCAGTATTTTCAGACTTCCTTCTACCAATATACCAATGGTTGATCATTTAAAAAGCCATGCATCCTAGGCCCACAATGTTTTTATCTATCTTTTGCTAGGATCCTGTTTTCCAAGATTCAACCATGTCTAATTTTATATCCTAAGGGTCTTCGAAAGCAGACCTGGTTTATGGAACAAACAGGGCTATGAACTTGTTGTCCAACTCACCACACCATAACACCCACTCTGATGGAAAACTGAGATCCCCATGTACACACAGGTAGACTCAGATGTGAGAGCTTAACAGCTCCAGTGGAAATTTTGAAAATTGTGATGTATATTATGTTGCTGGTTTTTGTGTTGACTTCACATGGCAAGATTTTATGATTGCAATGATGCCCAATAGCATTGCAAGAGCATTAAAATTGCGCAAATAGGTTCCTTTTACATTATTTGTTAAGAGGTTATATTGCTATTGTCTTGTGAAAATCTAGGATTGCTTGGTGGAAGAAAGAGATTCGTGACTTAAATCGAAGTTTGAACTATATATTTAAATGACGCCTAAGTAAGCATTCAAGTTAAACAACACAACACCACCTAGTCTTTGTGTATAGCAAGAGCCAAAGATATAATCTTTATTCACCTCTATCAATTGCTTCCAGCACTGCATTTCATTTTGGAAAATCGAGCATGTTCTGCATGAATTCCATGAAATATGCCCACATGTGAGCTGTCTTAGCCAATATGCTTGGAAGATACAAAAAACGCCTGAAAGCATTCTCCCAGTATAATTGAAGGGCTCATCACGAGCTGTAGACAAGCTAAGAAGCAAACCACTTGATAATTTCAGGATCTCTCCCCCAATGATTTTCAAGAGGCGCAATCTTGACAAGAGTTAATTTACAGTATAAGGTTATAATATCTTTTACTTAAAAAATGGGGGGAGGGGTCAAATCTCATGAGCGTGTGTGTCCCATTTTCACATATAAACTTCATTTCACATAGATCATATTCCTACTAACATATGACTAGACAAACTGTGGTGTTTGACGGTTAGGCCTCAAAAATTTTCTTTCAAACAATGATAAATACATAGTTAATCAGATAATTGGTAGAAAACAAAAATCAATTCAGTTTTCTGCAAACAGTCATCACGAATAGACAAGACTATGAGCTTTCTTATGGTCTTAAGAAATGGTCTTGAGATTCAGAACATCAGGAATTTCATAACTTACATTTTCTGCAAGTAGATCAAAATATTACTAAATATATAAAAAGGGAAGGCATTTTAATTGTTACCTGACAACTTTCTCTTTCTTGGCACTCAAGGTTAAAGGATGGTTTGCAGCAGCTCTTCAGGCTTAAACTCTTTGAAGTTATCATGATTCCCAAAGGGTGTTACAGAGCTGGTGTAGCTATGCCTAGAATATGTATTTACAGTCTGCAATAACATTGGCTGGTAGGTTGGACGTACTTGTCATACATTGTGAATGTAATGTATTTGCCAAAACTAAATGTATTGGTATACAATATAAAAATGAAAAAACACATATTATGGAAATACTTAAATGGCTGAATAATTATTGGCGATGATGTTCTTATTAACTGGTTCTCGGCTTATTCATGCTCAGCATTATGACCTGTTGTATGATTTGATCCCTTGTAATTCAGTTCCCCAGTTTACATTCATGTTGATGGCAAGATAACCTTTTCAGGTCATTTTGCATATTTAGGCATTTTCATTCATGTCATCTGTGACTCCTCTGCTTAGTTTTGCCAAAGATATTCCTGTATTTGCGTTTTGTAATGCTTAGAGTTTTGAGTAAAATTAAATTAAAGTCATTTTCAGTTCTTGAAAATGATTGCTGACAGCTGATTTATGCGTTTGGGTCCACCTGTCTCCAGTCTCCATAACAAATTTATGTGAACTAGTTATATTTCAGCTCTGTCTCTACACCATTTGGCTTTGATGTAGGGTTGCACTTTCTGATCTCTCCTCTGCCCTATTTCAACGCGTGTCACTGAGGAGGGGAGAGAGAGCAATGAAAAGGAGTTCAAATTGACGAAAGGCTTGTGTTACGCTTAAAATACGCAAGGTATCGCAAGGTATCCTCTCCTCTGTATATCACAGAGGAGAGGGCTTTTTCACAGAGTAGTGCAGCTCTGTCTTTGTTCTGTTCACCTCTGTACCAGCCCTACTCAGTGTTCCACTGTTTATACAGGCGGTATTTCTTCGCAAGTATTTTTCATCTTCACTACCTGCATTATATTCATTTTAACTGTAAGATCACAGCATATGATGATTTGTTATAAGGAAAACACAAAAAATATAATAATAATAAACAAAGACACTGCTATCTCTTGTAAAATGCGGTATTTATTCAAGTTCTATTATCTTACAGAATGCTTGTCTTGTATAGCACACTTCCATGTTACTTCTGACATTCTATACCTCAGGGCCAAAAAGCCCATTTGGGTTGAAATTATTCATAATGGAAGTTCTTAATAGAGTATTAGCTAATAATGGAGGCTCTGCTTATACATGAAAAATGAATTTAAAAAAACAAAAGGATCTGAATTTCAATTGAAAATATTTATATTTTCTAATGACAATGAAGAAGAAGACCTTTTATTGTCACAATCAGCTTTACAGAGAGCACAACATTAACAAAACTTTACAACTGCATTTAACCCATCATGGATGAACCTTGAGCAGAAGACAGATATTGAACAGTGCCAGTGTCAGTGTCTTGCTCAACTACACTTCGACACACTAGGAGGAGCCGGGAAACAAACCAGGAATATCCGGGTCCAAGGACGACCACTCTAACCCCATGCGCAACGACCCCCCACTGATGTGTACAATCAAAACACAACATGGCAGAACTTACAATATTTATATATCTCGCCAACATCATGATGCTGATGGAATATGAGTTCTTAGCTTACTGTTCTGGCAGTTTGGATTAAGTCCCGATGACAATTCTATGGGGAGTTTTCCATCAGGAAAAAGTGGCAGAGGGTTACAGTTGGGGTTAAACTACTGAAAAACAAGGAAAAAAAAGACTGGAAAAAAAAGCCAAGAGCAATCCTGCAACATAATTTACACTGACACTCTCTTGAGTGTTTAGTTAAGATCAGCTTCTCTTTCTTTTGTTTAAGGGGCAAAAAATTTCAAACATTCTAAATGGTTTAATCCTCAATAAAGGATTCAGCTAAAACTATCACTGTTGCAATTTCGACATGATTATCCAGATATCAAATAATTTTAATACTTTGACAAAAATGAATCTAATTATCTAAAGATAACTGAAGTGGCTGAGCATCACTAGTCATCATTAACAATATGTTATATAATAATCTGATTAATGATAATAGACACTAAAAGTATTTTAAGAGAGGCAAAGACCCCCCTGTAATAACGGCTTGACAACAGGAAGACCTTAGTTTTATTGTATTATTACAAACGTGTTTAATAATTAATGTTTTAGTAATTGTATTGATATCAAGTTCCATGTTATTTTCCTCTGTAATTGATTTAGCCTTATAATATAAACACACAAACACGCATACACAGACACACACAGATCTCTAAATCTCAACTTCTACTAATGAAGAGGTGCCTGCAAGGTAGTTCATGCCATCCACTTGACCCGCATAGTTATTACACACATCACATGCCTCACTCCACAAGTCAACTTCAAATGACACGCTCTCAAATGTCAGTTGATTTAAACTGCAGACTTTCGCATCCCAACCTCTGCCTGTCAGTGCCTCTGCCTCCTTGCATTACAGTATCACCAAACCCCACTCGATACACCAGCATCCACCCTTGAGTTATGAGAGGAGCTACAAAAACACAATGCGATTGGAATGAATGAATGAATAATAAACGAATGAATAATAAAATCCTCTATTTTGACCATTTCGAACAAAACTCCCAAACACTTTTCCTAAACATCAAGGCATGGCCAATCAACTATAGCATCAACCCTATCAGTTAAAGGTTTCACCCTTAATCGTTTCGCTTATTTAAGGATCTATTTCGGATAGGATTAGGTAAAAACACTGATAAAGCAAGATCATCTCATGCCCTTTAAGGGGCACATGCACATGTATTGATGGCAACAGACTTGGTGACTTGGGATTATGATGGCCCATTTACCAGTAGAAAAGCACAAACGGTTTTTGTCCTATTAATAAAGGTTTTAGAATGAGCCTAAGTGAATCACATTTATGATGAACTTGCAATCACACAGCTCATTCAAACCTGATAAACAAACAAATGGTACCAGTTTCCTGAAACAATCAAAAAGCCTTGTTTTTCTTCTTTCTCCTCCTGGTACTTTTTTGTTGTCACACTTCGGATGTAGTTTATTGGCCTTAACATACAACATTGTTACAGCATTCACAAATGTGCACAGAGTTGGAGACTGGTTTGCTATTTGGGTGAGACAACCTACGACAGGAAATGTTTATGATATTGTGTCATTATCTGCAAAAATAGTATGTAAAACAATACAGTAGAAGTATAAGTATAGGTATCCTTATCCTCAGATTCAACCCTGTCAGAGTGAATGAAGAAATCCAGGAGATGCTCAGGAGAAGCCCTCTGGCCTTCCAAGTATCTCTCTAGGAACTGGTTTGACCATTTTGACAAGAGGTCTGTATCCCGGTGTGAGGAACAAAGTTATATGGTCAGAGTGGTCTGAAAGGGGAAGAGGTAATGCTTTGAACTCATGTTTGATGTTGCAATACGGATTCAAGTCAAGTGTGTTTTTCTCTCTGGAGGGGCTCTGTGCGTGTCAATAAAATTTTGGAAGGACAGTCTTTAGAGCTGACGGTTGAACTAGCCTATTATTACTGAAACTGACTGGGTTGCACTTTGTTTTTTGGCTAAAGGTGGCTGAAACAGAATGCCAATGCCTTAAGCCATATTACCATTTGATATGCAGCCAGCCGTAATTATGCCAACTGTGAGTTCTCATGATATGTAACAGGGCAACGTTTCAGTGATATACATTCCAAATCCATGAGCCAGTCTTTCAGTATTCAGTGCTTGTGCACCCGTTATAGTGCATGCAATCCAATATGTCTCTTTCTCTTACCCAAGCCTCTATTCCTGTTTGTGTGGTGTGATTCAAGATTGCTTGCCTGATAGTCTCCTCCAGGATCGTCAGGTTACGCAATGATAATCTGAAGATCACAATGTAGTAACCATGCTTTTTTTTTCCTCTGCAT
Organism: Fistularia tabacaria; assembly: GCA_901007705.1. NCBI lineage: Eukaryota > Metazoa > Chordata > Actinopteri > Syngnathiformes > Fistulariidae > Fistularia > Fistularia tabacaria. The sequence goes on along the minus strand of CAAKHD010013611.1, from coordinate 213,267 downwards.
TAGTGTGACACATCAAGTTCTTCAATTTTTTTTTTTTTTTGATCCCATTCAGGAACGGTTCAGCAGTAGAGGTCTGTGTCACTTGCTTGCCACACTTGCATGTGTCCTTGCTGAGCAGCTTCTCCTCTGTTTTCTATCATTTAGTGGAGGCACCATGCAGTCTAACGAGTCCTGTTTGGATGCTGTGTCTGGGATTTTCATTGCATCTAACACAATCAGACTAATGTACAGTATTCTTGTCAGTGCTATTCTATGTAAACATTTGTATGTAAGCTCTTCATAAATACAATAAGTATAACAAAATAAAGATCATTCAGTGGGGCCTAATTGAATGCTGAGCCAATTATGTGCATGGACAAGACAATGCTGTTTCGGCTCCACTCTGTAAATGGGGTATGTGTCATCATGATAGGTAGGTGCATTTCCATCTACATCTTAGGCTATATCATAGAATATGAGGCCTCTCTTCCTTGTGTCTAAATATGTGGCACAAAAATGTTTATCAGCCTTAAACTCAAGTCTATCACAAAACAGAGGAGTCAATGCCCCTAAAATGAGCCTGGGGTGTGGCCAAATATTGCCCCCACCACAGAAAAAAAAAAAAAAAAAATTGTTCACATTCTTGTCTCTATTCTCATATTTGAATAAAAATTCAGCATATGTTGCTGGCGACTGACATTTTTAGATACAATTTTGTACAACAGGAGGTCGAAAGGAAAAATCAGGTATAAGGTTGTATCGCATGTTTCTTTTTCCATATTTAATTTATATTACACATTAAATATGTTTCTATAAGGCGTGTTACTTACACCAGCTACACCAGCATTTAGCCATATTAGTCCACATGTACAAGCCAGAGGTTATTCCAGTGCAGAGATTAATATATGTAAACCAAAAAGTAGCAGTGAAGTTTCTATTAAAAAAAGAGACTTTGAGGCCCACATACTCATGTTTTCCAGGGAATTTCCAACCATTTTAAACCGGATATTTTGGTTATTTTATTTGGAAATTTTCGGTTTATGGTTATTTTCGGTGTTGTAAATTGCCTTGTAAGATCAATAAAGGCTTCACCTCTGTAAGTGGTTGCTCGTGGGCATGAATTTAGATAACTGGAATTCACACAAATGTTGGCTCAAATGTGAATACTCCTGCAGGCAAAGTTATGGCCACCTTCATGCTCAGCAACTATATGTTATGATCCATTTCCTTAGATGATTTTCAAAATGGGTAACCATTAGATTTTACTACTACTCCAGAATCCCTAATGTCTGCTTGCCCATTTGTTTGTCAGTTCATTTTCTTGTTTGAGAAATTTCAAATGACTGAGACAGCAGCCTAAGTCACTCTCTCAGTAGGATGGCACCAAATCAGTCATAATCAAAATCACATCTCAGCGCCTTAGTATGAAGGCTGACTCCCCTGTGAACACGGAAATCAATCTCTTTGACTGGCACTTTGTTGCCCCCTCCCCACATTGAGAACAATGCATTATTTTCTTGAAATTTCTCACAATATTGTTCAAGCTTGATTTCCCTTCGAAACATAAACTTAGATCATTGGAAAGTTCTCTTTCAGTGCAAAAACCTGTGAAGATGACGTGTTAGATAATGGTGATGCAAATGTCCACCGAACGTTTGCCAAGAGACTTCTTCAACGGTATTTTCTTGAAACAATGAAACAAACAAACATCATCTATTTTGCAGCAGTCATTATATGAATAAAATGTTGGTATCTTGAAGAGAAAGTGAACTTAAATCAGGCAAAGTAAACTCAAAGGTGGAAAGGTAGACCAAGATGAAAATAAGTTCTTTAAATTATCAGTTTCCAGGTGTGTGTTTATATTGTGTTTCAGCATGGGGGCATAACTCTGACAAGAATAAAAAAACAATGCTCCTGCTATAACAATAATGAAAGCAGGCAATTTCAAAATCAAGAATGAAGTGGAAGCCACAAGGTCCAAGTTCAGTACAAGTTCAAAATTATATCAAAGCACAGCGAACCCCCTATATAACAAAGTTGATCAAACAAACCAAGACTTAACGTTTACAAAATACCATACCAATTTATATGTATCATCATTCAGCCCCCACGTTCAACCCATTCTGATCGGCCAATTTAGTTGTCAGGAAATAACAAAAATGCATCCAAGATTACAATAAGGAACATGAAAATAAAAACAGTATACACCTCAGAATCTTTCTGGAGTCACAACATAATATGTTCTGTTTACTGAGAATGGAATTTGATTGCATGATAAGCACAATTCTATTTTAATGAGATAATGGACTCTTAACAAATACAGATTATGGTAAAGTGCATTGAAGCAGCCTGCTTGGTATTCAACACAGACAATCTTTAATTAATCAAAAGTAGAATTGCATTTTCCCCAAAACTCATAGTTTTGTCATCAGAGAAGATAGCGCATGGAAATACGCAGGTCTATTCTTTGGTCCAAAATGTAGATTGGCATCTGGCCTGTTTTGAATGTGCTTTTTCTCGACAAGAAATTATCATATTTGAAAATATACGATACATGCATACAGTTGTAATTAAATAAGCCAGTTGGTTGGCAGGTCTCAAATGTGCACTGGAAGCTATGTAATTATCTACTTTTTGTAATTATCAAACAAAATGAAAGTAACTGACACTTCATCTGACAAATGTTCTGTGGAAGGTGCTGTCCTTCCAATATAGGTCTTAATGGACGTAGTATAGAATTACTTTTTCATCTTATTGAAATTGATATAGGCCTTTAAAAGCCACTGAGTTGTACAATGAAGCCTTTCTTGGCTGTAACCAAAAGGTCTCTGTAAAAAATAAACCAAAAAGTGGCAGTTTCTGACTCCATAAGAAAGAAGCACATGAAGAGATAATACATTTTAATGATTGATGTTAAGATAATTAGAATGTCATAAATGGGGGAATGCAAGTTCTTTAATCTAATGGGTTATCAGGAAAACATGACTTATATCAACTCTTCTAAAAGTAAAAAACAAGTAAACTTTGGCAAACACCAAAGCCTTAATGTCATTTCTCTCCATAACAAGCATACATTATCTAAAAGAACTTTAAATATACCTACGAAATTAATCCTTAAAACTTTCACAAAGCTTTCAGACAAATTCTATTGACCAGTGGTCTATCAATGAGTTTATAAAGCCATCATTCTAAATGCTAATGTCAAAATATAGGTGATGTATTTAACATTATATTAAATTCCTTACTTTGCCTTCATCACAAATGTCGCACAAGTTTTCTATGTACAAATCTATGAAATTAATAGAAAAGGTTTGACCTTGAACTAAAGATTTCTAAAGCAATGGGATGTAAGAAAATGAGTCTGAGGTTCTGCTACAGGGGCTTACATACCAGTGGAGATACTCTTTGGACAAAAAACAGCTTTACTAATTAAAATGTCAAATCTATCAAACTTTTAGCAACTAGAGGTAAAGAACGTATCAACCCTTCATCAGAAAAATTATCTTTTCCACTAAGTAATCTGAGTGTAATTAATAAGTCAAGTGAAATTAAACTTTCCTAACCTCTTGTCTGGTCCACACAGTATTTTGAAACCTCTTGGAATGAAATGCAGACTTTGTATTCTCACTTTAAGTGAGTTTCCGATAAGAACATGCTTCGTCAAAGTTTGCCGTGGTTTGGCTGAATTACATGCGTCTTCATTTATTTTTGGATGTGCTTTTTGCATGCGTTGAGTGGAAGTAACTATAGCAGGTCACACACAATACGTTTTATTTAGCATATTCAATTATAATACGATGGCAGTTTGGTTAGACTCGAAATCTGCTCCCAATCAAAATTGATGAGTGCGCACACACACACACACACACACACACACACACACACACACACACACACACACACACACACACACACACACACACACACTTAAAGAAGAAAAAATTACTTATTTATATTTTAAAATTCCATATTCTGAATCCTAAATCATAATAATGTTTGAATAACTTTTGCTGTTGAAAATAATTTCTCAATAAAGACTTTAAATCATGTGTCAATAAGGGACAATGAGAGCAATCAGACATGTTGGTCCAAGCCTCACTTTGCCTGGGCAAATTTGGTGCATGGCTCAACTCATCGGAAACAATGAAAAATCAAACTTGACCTAAAGGAGATCCTCTACAAAGCTTGCTAGATGCCTGCAAACAGCATTCATATGCATGCAATATGCCTAATAAGAGGTTACTGTCAATCAGAGCAAAATACCTCCTTGAGCAAATTGCTATTCTTGTCACGCCATGCTTCTTGTACTGTACAAGAACACTGCAGCGCAGAATGACAGGCCGTGCAGGGGTGTCCTACTTTAATAAATGAGCTGTGCCTCATATGCATGCAAAGAAATCATTTGCTTCAGAGTTTGAGGAATGCAAATGTCCTCATGTAACTACACAGTGTTGTGACAAAGTTAATTTAAAACATATTGTTAGGTATGAAGCAACATCACTAATAACTGCGTAGTATCCATCATTTTCTCCACAAATACATCTGCATGAACATGAAGATTGTCTTCCATTTCATTACCAAATATTATTTCCCAGAAGCACATTATTTTTGCCAAAATTCGCAAGTTCAACACAGACTTTGACAGGGACCAACAGAGACATCACTCCCTACCACATGGCTGTTATTGACTCATGCGTCTACGTTTCTAAATCGAGTTAATGACTTTTACATGAACCTGTAATGTGTAAAGGGCAGCAAGCAGATGGTCTAATGGAAATTGATGACAGGTTTAGGAGTCATTAGTTGTGATATTGTCTGGCAGCAAAAGTGCGGAAGAGCGTCCCTGTGAAGGTGTATTGGCTGTCTCTGAGACTTCTAACTACTATGTGTGGCAGGGACCCGCAGTGAGATTCTATGTATTAAGGCATCAATATGTGGTAATTGTGTGCGCTGCCAGTTCAATAACTCATAAAGTATGATCATTGCTTGTTGCTGAGCAGTATTTTCCTCAATGCCAAAACTATCAGAGTCATTAGTGGTCCTGCAGAAATGTAATCTTTGGCTATGTAGAGGCTGACCATTGGGATTTGCAGAACCTCAATAAAGCTGTAAAATTATATTGCATATATTTGCCCGATTCTTGTTTTGATCAAGTGCCGAATTGATTTCTGGAAGAGTTCTATATTGACACGAACAATTAGATTTCATAGATGATCTGTTCAGAGAGATGTTGGGATGATTGTTGAGAGATTGAATGGTCCTCCAGGCAAACAACTGTTTAAATTCAGCAGAGGCAATGAAATGACACTGAAAACAGTACTTTTTTAAAGCTAATTTTTTGACAGTCTTGACCTATGTTCAATGATTATTCTCTACATAGTTTACATTGCATCTAGGGTAGATAGACTTTAAACCATGCTGTGAATAAAATAGAATCACTAGCAGAAAGTGTAACATAATTAGCGATAAACAATAATGGGACAAGCCAATGGTGCTTCTGCCCATCAGAGAATTTCATAATTAGCAATTAGTGGTCATTGTATCATGGGCTATGGAACTCAAATCTGGCTGAAGTGTCTACACCCACTTACCTTTCCTGAGGCATTGAAAATAAAATATCCCTCTGGATTCAGACGTGATTAATGTCTGTCGCAAGAAGGGCTGCAATGCCAGATTAGGCATGATTACGAGTGGGCTCATTTATTTTCAACATGTCATTATCTTTTACAACTTTGACTTACCAAATGGCCAGAACATGTTTACAGCCAGGAATGCAAGCTGTGTTTTGCTGCCCATTAATAAATAAAATACTTTTCAAGAAAGGGGACTGAAGACAAACAATGGGACAGAAACAGGCTTGACGCACACAAGCATTAAGATGTAAATATTTTTTTACAAATTTGAGTTTTCAATTTCGTTTGGAGTTTTGTTGTACATTTAATGTTAATCCACAAGGCATTAAAAATTCAGGAATAGGAATGTATTTTACCAATAACATTTGATGCTGCAAAATTGATTGCCAGACATGAAATGAAAAACTATAAACGAAAAGGGTCTATCATTATGAGACATTAAAATGGGTATTAAAGGCTTTCATTGTTATCACCTCTTCATAATGAATTATGGCTCAGATGGAAGAGAAACAAACAAAGTTTGTAATCACGCAAGAATGTTATCCTGACAATGAATCCAATTCACCTTGAAAACTCTGTAGGGCTCACTCATCATTCTATCATCATTATCAAACTCTGGTCCTCTGTAATTCCTGCATTTTCAATTTACCTTAAAAATGTAATTATGAAAACAAAATGTTTAACAGCTTTTTTCCCTTTATTACCAGCTGTCTTATCATTTGACCATTCGATGAATTTTGATGAGTCTGTTGAGTAGACGTGAATAATTGATAACTGTTTTCCAATGGCCTGATTGTCACAAAGCAAGACAAATAGAGTGAAATAGAATCATAAAATATTCACTGGAGTGTTGGGCCTGAAAATGATTAATTTCCAAATATCATTCTAACATGGATAGGTGTCCTCATCTTGACAAGGTCTTTGACAATCTAGTCTAAAGGTAAAGGACAACATTGAAATAAATGCCATCAGACACGTTTGTTTGTTTTTCTATTGCATTGAAAATGAGGAAGTTGGACCACAAAAGGCACTAAGTCATTCAAACTCTAATGGGAGGGCAAGTACTAGCAGCCAAGAAGCCTCGGGGTCAAGGTTGGAAGGCCGTTATCGCTCGGAAGGATAAACCTTCTCTCTGTCCATGACATTTCTTTACTACTACATGTTTTACAACCATGGTGCTGATGTAGCTGTAAACACTTGGCAACCGCTGCCAGCAAGTCAACATCAACAAATGTTGCAACAAAAAAATGACAAGAATTCAGCTGCGATAAGTATTACCTGTATGATAATTTGGCTCCACAACTCTGAAAAACTGCAGCAGATGGCTTTCTCTTCAGGCTTTAAAAAAAAAAACAAAGAAAAAAAAAACACAAACTCTTTTTTTCCAGTGAGTTCAGCCAAATTTGGCTTTTAAGTTTTTTTCTAAATGCCAATACTTACAAAAGGTAAAAAACAATATTTATTCCAATCGATAAATGTGCCCAATTTGGGATTTTGAATAAAAGTGTATTTAATTGTTACGCTTCACATTATGATGACTTGGTGCCATCTACTGTTAAAGAGATAATATTAGTTGAGGTTGTAAAAGCATTTGAAAAGTAATTTTGGATGAGGCGGCTTTTCACACATTTATGTTTTAATGTACAATCTGTCTTCCAAATGATATTTTTCTATCCAGTGTGCACTTTTTCAACCGTTCTATGAAAAAAAACAGCTTACTGTAAAATAAAACCAATTAATTAAATTCAGATTTCACAAAGAAAAACAGAAACAGAAAAAAAAAATTATACAATAAAATTGTACACCAAGCAACCTATATGCAAGTAATCGAGTGTGTTGTCAATGCTGCAAATTTTGAAAAATGTACAAACATAAAGAAGCCAATTGTTTGAATATGGTTTGTAGAGACATAAGCCTCCACAGAATTTCAACATAGCACCTTCTTCAGAGAATGCATGTTTCCACCACAGACAAGCTGGATTGTGGGAGTAAGGTATTCATTAGCATATCAGTGACAAAGATTAACATACATTAACATACATTATTGTTGAATTAATCATGGCATATAGTAGAACTTGGAGAAGCATCTGAAGAAGTCTGCCCTGAAGTCGGCTGAAAAAAGAAAACACTATTTTTTGAATAGCTGTGTCATTTAGCTCAGCCCTGCACATATAGAACACACAGTAGCACCCTATGATATCTGTTTCCAGGATATAGCTTATTCATTGATTTCTCATTTTTAGCACCTTCTATTTCCCTGCTGTCGCTGCCTTTTTTTCCCCCATAGTTGAAGAATTCTGCCTGCACTATAGATATAACACAGATTGCTGATGTAACTGTGCCTGACTTTTGCAGATTTTTAGAATATTGTCAAAACATTTGATTGCTGAATATTATTTAATGGAATTAACTTAAATTAACATGAAACAGCTTATCCTGTCAATATAACTGCTATTAAGAATGCAATACTTCATAAGGTCTCTCTCATCCAAATGAAATCTCAAATTAATACCTTTTCTTCAACATTAAATCACAATTTTTTATTTTTTATTTATTTTTTAATGAATAGCATCAATCGATAGAAAGTCCTCTGGCAGCCTGAACTCCTCTCAGCTCAGGTTGAGCAATTCCACAAAAAAATGAATAGATAACTGAAGTGAAATCTCAAAGTGGGGGATTAAACTAACACATCAAATGCCACTGATTCCATTTTCAGCATTTTGGTCATGGGTACTTTTGTGGTTTGCTATCTCGGTGGAACACACAGCTGGGGTTGTATCTCGCTACAAACACAGATTCTGCCTTGGGCCCAGATGGCATGTTTTGTGGGAGCACTCCTCTAGATGATCTCTAAGCAGATAAAGCCAGACCTTCCAATACTCATCATTAACTCCTGACTGCCAGGCATATTGTTAAGCCATTATTGAGGCAAAGCCATATCATCGGTATTATGAGTCAAGTCCGGACCGCCTGTTCCACTCAGTCAGATGTGGTTCGAATAGTTTCCTTTTCAACACAACATAAACAGCCCTAAAAGTACTCTTAAAAGTGTAATGCAGTGACAGTACCATGCATGAAACTGGAATGCAAGTGCTTTAGAAGCCTGTACCACTTGAAAAGGACCATTTAAAAGGTAAGCTATAGCACATGATGGGCAGCTCCTGCTCTATACTGCGTCCTGGAAAAGGGTTGACAACTTGAATTATATGGGTTTTACACTGGCCCAGTCAGGCTTTAAGGACCTGCTGACATCCCAACAATAAACATGACCCATGACAACCCAAATTTTTTTTTTTTTTTCATCAATCAAGCACATGAACAAATCCACAGCAACTTCTGCAATTTCTATTTTATCAAACTGAGCTACTGTCAGACACTAAGTCTTTATCCATCTTTTATTATACCACTAGCAAAAAAAAGTTTGACCTGAAATGCAGCAGCTCTGTCAGGGTGACATCCTGTATCCATTAAAGATATATATATATATATATATATATATATATATATGTGTGTGTGTGTGTGTCTGTGTGTGCGAGTGCACGCACCTGCGTGTGAGCAATTTTGTGTGCGTCTGTGTTAAAAATCACAGTGCATATAATGTTTAGTGATTTTTTTATAATCGGAATTGCTGTGACCCTTACAAATGTAAAAAAAATATATCTTGTCATCTTTGCAATTTGTTTTAAGGGTTTTCAATTCATTGTTTTTTTTTTCTTCCAGACTCTAATCTAGATTATATGAAATTATTACAGAGGGGAGTCTGGATCTTCAGTTTTTTTTTACTTTTTTTCTTATTGCACAAAATACAGTGGATTCACAAAATAAACAATATGTTTTATCAGGAGTTTCTCTGTTGATGCAACAGTGAGAATAAATGAGAAATATTGCATAGTAGGCAGAAATTATTGCTTTTTCATACAGCTAATAAGTCACAACCACCAAAGTAATTACAATTTTTGAATTTATATATCACAATTAACTGGTGAACTGAAGGGCCATGCATTTACCAAATGGAATACCTTTACTCAAAAAGTGACATGACAAACTAAACTTAATCCATCATTCTAGATCATTTCCTTTGATGATATTGTTTATTCATACCCAAATAGATGCAATAGGCATAGATTAAATGCAAAACTGTGAAAGCATTGTTTACAGTTCAACATTCAGTTTTCTTACAATAAAAAGTGAGGGCGAATCTGTTATTCTAGCTTGTTATTTTATTTATTATTTTTATATTTATTTCTTCAGCATTATCTAAGATTTTTTTCCAATGCTGCTTTTGAATATAAACAAATTGAGTTTGACTTACGGACATCCATTTCGTAGCAAAAACATTGATCTCTCTATACACACACACGTGTATGCATATATATATATATATATATACACACATACACACACACACCCATATACACACAAATTTCTTACTTTAGAATGTTAAAAGAATGATGAATATGGGCTTCATCAGCCAACCTCTGAATGCGAACAATAACTCTATAAGAAAAAAGAAAATCGAAATTGTTATCCGGAGAAAAAGTTATTTCCCCTCTCGGTCTGAGGCGCTTATTAACACCATTCACACTTGAAAGGAATGATTTGAAGTTTTAATGATGCCAATATCCACCTTGATACCGCTTAGCAGATCTTTTCATGAGATGTGGTGAAACATGCTTTCTGTTATCACCACCCGTAATCTGCACACTTCAAACATGGGCAATAGAATCATGGCATTTGAGAAACTCTCTCCCCTTCTGGGTGGGGTGAGGGTATTTATACATCACACAATGCCAGAATCAGGAGAGAGACTGACAGTTTATGAAATGGGAAAGTCATATCTGATTGAGGTTTTTATGCCAGTTTTCTGCTTATATTGCGTTCTGAGGTTCAAGCATTGGAATACTGAGACTTTATAAAGATACAACACTGGCATTTTGTTGAATTTTCTTAGAGTTGGTCAGGTTGACATTTTGACACAACTTCTATGAGTTTTACCCATCTCTCACCAGTAGCTTGTGAATCATAATGAGTCATACTGGAGTATAAAACCTGAATATCTGGTACCAGTTAAATGATCACGCAATAAGGCCATTGAGTTAATCAAAAAAATAGAGCCATGTTAAATGACTTTAGATAACAACCATGATCACTTATCACAATATCAGTCACTCTTCTATAGAATAAAAATTCACATTTAAGTTGTAATAAAGACTTTCTGTTAAAAAAACAAAAAAACAAAACTGAAATATATAACCAGTCTTTTATAAAAGGTGAAGAGGTACGGAAAGTGGCAGATACGGTCAACAATCCAATCATTATCCAATATTCTTTTTAGATGATTTAAAAGCACAAGGCAAGCATCACAAGCTCTCTTAAGATATTCTGTAGGCACAAAGGGGCTGAGTTGCTGTCACTGTTAACATATAGCCAAAAATATCTCTTGTCAATAAATCACAGCGCCTTGACAGAATATGCCTATGCAGAGCGGAATACTGCAGTAGCCAAGAAGGAAGGGAGAAGGGGAGGGGAGCTAGTGGTGGCGAGGGGTGCCCTGAAATTACATGCACAGCCACCATTGCATATTAGAAAAGGACCACTCCGTATCATAGCGTAGCATTGGAATGACAGTCTTGCCCTTGCATTGTATGATATGTCAGAAGATGGCAACCCAGTATCTCTTTAGACCCTAAAGGTCACAGTGGATGGATGCACCTCTAATCTCTGCCACTCTCCCTGGAGGGAAGGGGGGGGTCAATGCAAACTGGAGCTTTAGATTACTTTGCTATCCACCAGTGACCTAAAATGTGAAGACATCTCTCTGCCCGCTCTGCTCTGTCAACCAAATCCTTCTTAGTGCTTGGTGACTTCAGACAAGAAGACATTCCTCACCCCACAAGGACAAATCCTGACAAAGGACTGACTATATAATAATCTCATATTGTTTTTCTTTCATTGTTTTGGGAATAAGGCTGTGGAAACAACCGATAGATACGAGGGCTTAGGAGACTTTTATAGTGTCAAATCAATCCATTTAGAGATCTGCGAATGTTTCTCAAGAGAGCATGATCTCACAAATCCTGAAAGCAAAAATGTTCGCTGTGTCTGAGAACTCCTGTGTGTTTGCCAAAAGCACTTCAAAAGAAAAACGAGCAGGACCAAAACTAACAAAGGTTAACCACTGTAATGAGGGGGTTCATAAACAATCCAGAAAATTAGAAATACATTTTTTTTCTATTCCTTGAAACCAATATTTTCCCCAACTAAATGTATCAAAATATATTTTTTTGTTTCTTTTAAAAACAGTTACAGATGCAAAACTATTATTAAAATAATCGAGGACCCCAATACTAACAGTCAAAGAATCCGCTCTGAGAGACTTAGTCAAAACTTTATCTGCACCTGCACTCCTTGAGGGGATATTATCAGAGAGGTTAGTGGTTTCATTGATTTCAGGGCTGCAATCATCCTCATCTGATGTAGTGGTCAGGGGAAGGATAAGTAAGACTGCATTCTTTGAATTTACTTTGCTTGACTATGACACACACACACACACACATACATGTATACATATGTATACACGCACACATCCATCACCATTTGTGAACTGATTTAAATTTGATATTATTCTTTTGAATCTTTTTTTTCCCCCCCTTTCTTTTCAATGACCTTTAATTTATTTGACAGTACATCATCAGAAAATTACTGAACAAGTCTCTAATGGTGCGGTCAGAAGAAAGTTTCAAACCATTAAGCAATTTGTGGTGAATCACTGCATATTAAAATAAACTGCATCCACACTTGTTGTCTTTGAAAGTCCTCAGGACGGATAAGTACTTGTTTCTTATATTTATTTATTTATTCATTCATTCATTTGGTTCTAGGAGATGCATGTTCTTGGCCCCTCATTTATCTGTCAGTTTCCACTCCGGGAAATGAAATGAGTGATTTTCTATTTGTCTTCTAAGAACTGAAAAAAAAAAAAATAGAAAATGTAATACATGATGTGTTTTTCGGCCTTTAAACTACAGCTTTAACAGTTATTTCAATCAATGATGAACTTTAAATAAATGGGGGAAAATGATTGTCCTCCATCATTATTTGAGTTGTTTCTTTTAGGTTTAATATAAAATGTGATATCAAAATTGTGTCACAACATCAGACATCTTGATCTTGATGATTGAAGGGACCTATTTTGGTTTTACTGTAAAGGATGGGAATCTACGGGGCTGAAAGATAAAGTTAGTGACTGGATCATTCCAGGCCTCAACTCTAAATCTTTTAGGAACTGCTATAATGATCATTATTTCTTTCCTCTGAAATTTTGCATTACCCTAGCTGAGTCTACGAAGCACGAAACATAAAATTGAAAAAAAAAAATTTTTAAATCACATCGCATACTTTACTCATTTATTATTTTCTATCATTGATGTAGAAATGCCAACTGTCATCAATGAGTCGAAAATCATTATAGTACTGCTCCGATTAGAAAGCATCCATTGATGTAAAATTATAATTACTTTCAAAACACTTTATCCAAAGTCAATGTATAATCTTAAACTTCAATGTAGGTATATTCATTTATGATGAAAAAAAAAAAAAAACCTTTAAACATTTTTTGCAGCTGCAAAATTTGGGATATGGGTGTTTCAAAATATACAATTTAAGAAAGATGTCTTAAAAATGCTCTGGTAATTATACCAGAATAGACATTACTTTGGAGACATATCTTCCTTATTCTCCAATAGTTGAGTATCCATTTCCCATGTAATCCATAGTTGTCAGTCTTATGAAAATGAGTTATGAAGGGTAAATGAAAAAAAGGAAAACACCCAAAAAGAACAACAATAAGGGGAGGGAAATTTAAACTGCATGAATATTTTAACTTTAATTTAACTAAAATCAGACAATAGTACCCACGCACACACACACACATTTGTGCATGTGAACATACATGACTCACACACACATAACTTCAGCTGCTCATTGCATCGTGGCATTATTACTTTCCGATTCCACTACACATTTAGAACAGGTCAAAGTTTTTTGCTGCATTTCATTTTTAAAGGGGAAAGTTCCAACATGCAACTTTTCACAAAATGATGGCCTGTATTCATCACCGTCAAGCCCGGTGACAATATTTAGCAGCCTGTCAACACCAACAGTTAATCTTGTCTCCTGTAATAAGACTGAAAGGAAGACTCTCCAATTCATCTTTATTAGTTCAGTAGGGATCTGATAGCCTTACCTGTATTGGAGTGCTTTGCCTGTTGTTGGAGCTGTAAGTGTCTAGTGCATTGGGACAGGGGAGATCTCCAGTTCACTTGTTGTTTGTCAGGGATTGGGTAGTTCGCTGCAGCGGCTGGAAGCGACACTCCTAAAGGCCCGCTGTGAATAGAGGTCAGGATAATAGACACAGTCACACAACAAAGACTGATAATCCTGTCTCGCCCCACAGTTCCTGTGTTGCAATCAGACATTTTAAGGGCAGTTAAGTTGCAGTGGGGGGCAGCTGAATGAACTGCGGTTAGGAAAGACTCCCAAGCTCCCATTATGGAGAGTAACCGGTGTCAATTCACAGCAATTAGACCACTCAAATGTGTCAGTAGACGGGCCTCAAATTAATAAATAAATAAGGTAGACCACAAGTGCTCGCTGATTTTGCCTTTTGAGTCACATGAGTGTCCCAATGGTATATTTCAGTACAGAACACTTAGTTCTGCAAAAAGTGATGAGGTGTACCTCTACCTTCACATTTATCCTGCCTGACCTTCCCGCTGCTTAGTGAGCAAACTGCATAGATGTACCTTCAACGTTAAACAGAACGGACAATGCCAGTTGAGTATCGTTTTGACCTCAACCAGGGACTTTTGATACTTTTACTTGATGCCTCATGTCTCATACGGTGTCTTTTTAAAGGATGTGGAGAAAAAAAAAGATAGACGGGTCTCTGTGCTGTTAAATTGTTATCCAGTTAATTATTATATTCAGGTTGGTTTAAAGACAAATACATACCCATCCAAAAATTCAAGAGTCCGTTTGTGATGACTCCTATTGTCTCTTAAAACATGATTTTGGTGATCACGATAATTTGCCATGATAATGTCATCATAAATCCCAAAATAAAAAAGTATATATTTCTATGGTTGGCGAGGGGGGATATGTCCAATATGGGTGTTTGTTAAGAGTGCTTATGAATGTCCAGTGATTCCCATGACAGAGAAATAAAACCAACTTGTTCACCTGCACTGTCCTCTCCCTCCTCACCCTGTTACTGCCATCTCTTCCTGGACCCTTTTGTCTGAGTTTCTCCCCCAGCTTTTCTTTCATTTGTGTGTGTTTGTGGGAGAGAGAGAGAGAGAGAGAGAGAGAGAGAGAGCGTGTTGAGTCACCTTAGGTGATCAGTTGATGGCTTGAAGCTTCTTGTTTCCAACTAAACTGATGACTCAACTATCTCAGGCGACCTCATAAATTGCTGGATTGTTAAAGCCCAGTCGCGGCCTCTTTGCTGCACGGCACGCCGGTGGAAGACGGCGTCTTACCCCCGTCCGGATTTCGGCTCCATGCTTCGTGCGAAATGAGGCTGGGGAATTCCAAGGAGGAATCAGACTTTCATCATTTGCAGGTGAGATCGCGCACCGGAAGCTACGCAAAGGCGCTGCGGTCAAAAACCTTACGACTCTGATAAGAGCAAAAACGAAAGTGACAAATTAACAGTGAACGAAACAAAAAATGTTTTAGTTTTACGTTACATATATAATCAAAGGACGCACAGTCATTCACACAGACGCAAACATCTTTGTTTATTACATTTTCCCTCATTCATAAAAACAGGAATAATGACATAACAGCTTGAGACTCGCCTTATCTCCAGATACTAATTCAATTATGTTTAAATGACAGCTATGGAAAGAAGGATCCTCTTTATTCAATCGAAACGGGAAGAAACAAATCTTTTTGTTGAACTTAATTTCTGAAATTTTTTTCATCTTTGTTTTCAATAAAAAAAACTTTACATATATATAATTTACATAAATAATAGATATGTGTATACATTATTGATTTTCTACATTAATTGTGTGTATGTGTGTGTTATGTGCCATCTGTATTTATTTATCGTTTTTCTATAGTCAGTCCATCACTAAAAACGGAGTATAATATGACAACTTAAGACTAACCTAATCTTCAGGAAGCAATACCATTGCTATATTTGAATGACATCTGTGGAAAGAGTCTCCTATTTATTCCCTCTCAGTGAAAAAAAAAAAAAAATCACATCATGCCACCTGTCAGCAGATTTTCCTGGGGCCACCATGGGCACTTCAGATTGTGATTTGTGAAAGAAATCACAAAAGCTGGAAAGACTCTCTTTTCCATCAGCAGGGCCAACTGGGTGAGTGTTGCTGGATAGTCGGGACCTTGGCACAGCTGAGAAAGGACAAATGGTAAAGTGAACACACAAAGCACTTCTCTGAGAGGTCAAAGCTAAGACAAATCCCCTTTTTATGCAGAAAGAAAAGTAAAAACCATTGATTTTAAGACATGCCATACCCTATGATATGAAGGGTCACCCTAGGAGTATTCATAACTACATTTGAGAAAACAGCTGTCTGTTTTCACTTCAAATTTAAGCTTTGCAAATTGACCAACAATCCAGCCATTAAACTTGTATTTTATTTACTTCCTATTCCCTTTTCATATCAAGTGTGAAGAATACTTCAACTTCAACTTCAACTTCATTGAAGACAACTATTCTTGTTACATCAATCATTCAAGAATGTAAATACTTAATTTAATAGTCTGTAAAAAATGTCTTCAAGAGCTGGTGTCTTCACTTCTCTCTTTACTGAAGTGAGTGAGGCCGAAAACAGGTTGATCTTAGCCCTTACTAACTTATTACAAGAATCTCCCTGATGGGTGAACCTTCAGGGAAAAAGGAAGAGAGGTTATTTTACTACGGGGTTTGTAGTAACACCATGAGCATCCTCTGCTGGTAAAGAGACACTTCAAAAGCCCAGCCCCTGACGGAACACATTAAAGAGGCACCATACTAATTAATATTCAAGTGACATGGATAGGCCATATGTATAACTGCTGTTCACTCTTTCATTATAATCCTACCACATATTGCAAATTGTATTAATAACCACATAATGAGTAAAATGGATACCAATCAAACAACTTCAACTGTGCTTGATATAATGGCATACGCTGACGATAGTGTGTAAAACGTTGATCTATTTTTATGCTGTTTTCTCCCTTTTATGAATCAAAAATTCCACCTGCATGAGAAATAGCAATTGGTAGGTTTGGTACGAGGCTAGAATTTTTAATACGATATGGTGAATAGCATGAAATCTTTGTACTGCACTGATATAGCACTGAATTGATATTAAAAAATTTGAATCATAAATATTCATCTAGCATTACTTGTGATGCATTGAAGTCATTTATAACTCACTTATATATCTGCTATTTTAGTTACATGGCAATGCATCCTTCTATACATTTACATACATACCTGCATTCCGGACAAATTCACCAATTGCTGAAGATGCACTGCTCATTCCAGTAATCCCTGGAATGAGCAGTGAAAAAGGCAAAATAAAAGGCAAAATTCAATTGCTTCAATGTGATATTAATATTTAAATCATGTGGTCTGGTCGCTATAGCAGCAACTGACAGGCCTTTATTTATTGTCAGAGTCTGCCGCTGCACATATATGGTTGGTTGAGCTCAGGGTTTTATGTTTTGTAGCAAATCTTGCTGTTCTTTCTGTGTAAAAAGAAAAATTGATGGAATCAACCCTTTCTTTAACTGTCTTATTGATAAAAGGTATGTGTTTGGCTTTGCTCATTATCTTCGCATCCTGAAAAATTGCATAGTGACTCTGAGAGGCACCAAGAGCAACCTCAATGCTGTATTCTGTATTTACAGTCTGCATTACGTCTATAAACAAAGAATAGTTTCTCTGGGCCAAAGTCCTTTTCTTTTATCCTCTCTTTTGAAATGGAGACATAAGCAAGTCATATTTTTTTGTTCTCTGGATTTTTTACAAGTTGTGTTCCCAAAGTATTCCAATCATAGTAAATAATTTGCAGGTATTTGTTCACTTTTTGAATGGTCTTAAACAAGTTTAAAGATTTGATGGACATAGAAAAAAACACAAAAACAACTTGAAGGACAATATGGTTTTTAAATATGAAGCCTTTTTCAATCTGTAACTTTAGATGGCATTCTGCACTAATTGGTATCCCCGCGATTATCCTTCATCTGTATGTTTTTGAAAAAAAAAAAATCGAAATGTTGTCTCTCCCTTTATTTTGCTGGGATAATATGTAACCCCAGTAACCTAGCCTACAACTGCAAGCCGATCCAAATCAATAAGTAACATGATGATAAAGCAGTGTTTCAACATTCCAAGAAAACAATTCAATTAAAATCAATTATCTATAACTGTTAAATGCAGCAACATAAATTGCTGTTCTCTTTCACAGCTTTCCCAAAGTATACAAATTACCAGAGCTTTGCAAGAAGTCACAGCTTTGCCAAAGCACTATTTAAAGTGCTTTGGCTGCCTCAGTGAAAAAATAATTTTGAATATTCATGACAGAAAAGCTGCTTTAGTAATAGAATATATTGACAGGCCTATGAGAAGACCACCATGTAGGTACAATAATAACCTTTTTTTCTTTTTTATTTGCTAGATCACTGAAGGGATTAGGCAAGGTTTTCTACCTCCTGCGGTACATGAGCCGAGTCATGCTGAGAACACCAGGAGTTCTGCTGAAGTCTGTGAAGGAGTGAGAGGATTTGACCAAGCTGCTGTTTTTATTCTGATATAACTCAAACAAAGCCGTCAGCATGGGAGCAGAGCAGGGGGTGCTGCATGCTCCTACCATTTGTTCTTCATTACAAAGATGAATAAATATACAAACATGCTAAAAGTTTCTTGGATGATTTAGTATATTTGCAGGCAATTAGAATTGTGTCAATGATATTCAAAGGGAAGGTATGCCTAACTGATGCATCATAATATACTGCATGTGGTGATGCCAGCCCATACTATTTAAGAGATATGCCCATGTCATTTGTGTTTTTTCCTGCAAATTAATTCACACTGCTCACGACACATACAACTATTAACCTGCTCTGTAACTCTCATGAGTTGATTCCTAATGAAAAATAAATTGAGTTGCTCCCTACACTTCCATAACATTTCTAACACAGAATAAATGAGCTCCTTTATGAGAAAAGACACACTGTTATTAATGATTTTATGAGCAGGGATCCCACATGACATCCTGTTTTCTATTAGTGTTCTTTATTCAATTTGCAGGGTGCTCCGCAGGTGACCTCACCTATAAAAGGGCACTGAAAATTCAATTATTATAGGTCCTTGAAAATTTATCAATTCAAACTCGGCCTCACAGGGGGGATCTCATACCAGAAACTAAAGGCTTCACTTTTAACTTTGCATAAATCAATCACACCAAAGGTTATAACACACCATGCCAGGACATATTAGTCCAGCTTTTAACAGCATAACACAGAACTAAGATTGAAAGAGCAGAGCACTGTTGTAACTTTTTGAAATTCCCGCCCGATATATATATCAATATAGATAGATATAGATATCTATTTATATAGAGAGAGAGAAAGCGAGAGAGGCGAAAAGGAGAGAGAGAGGTATATATATTGAAATCACTTTTCACAAGTGTACTGAGTACAACCATCTGTAATGTTGTATTTCTTTCTTATAATGTATGTATATTATTATTTAAATGTAAAGAAAATATGAGAGGAATACTGATAAGGCAGTAAAAACTCCCTAAAATAAGATTCCATTCAGGCTTGAAAGGACACATGCTCTCTCCACTGTCATTTCGTTCCAGTTGGTAAACTAACAAGAGGTTGGGGAGCAAAAAGAGGCCCAATCAGTGACAGTCGTTACACCTGAGAACATGGAAATATATAACATAATAAATATGGCTGTGGATTTGAGAAAATGAAAAACATTTTTCTTAAAGAATTCAAGAATATGGATAGAATCATCCAGCTGTGTTCAATTGAAGTCAGGACAAATGCCTTTATGAAGTCAAGCATGAAGGAAATTCATTTACAAATTGCATCCGATCTTTGGAGAAATTGCCCCTTTTCCAAAATCAGGTCCAAATGTAGAATTGATAGAGAGCGTAGTCTGTATCCGACGGTAACAGGGATCCGTCCCATCTGAGTGAGAAATATCAGTATTTGCCAATATTGTGATGGGTAAGACTGTTCTTTTTTCATCCCTGCATCTTTACCAGCCTTCATTTTTTAGATTAACTAACTTTTAATTTCTTAAAATTTGCAATTATAAGTCTGCCACAACATTTTCAATTTACAAAATAGCTTAAAATATTACATTTAACAATAATACAACTCAAAGCCTTTTAAATACAAAAAAATAAATTAAATGCAAAATGTGACACCCCCAAAAAAGGTGATCAAAAAAAATATTTTGGGGATTAATAATTTTTTGATACTTCTGACTTGATATCCTTTTGTCAGTAATAAAGACCAGACTCATTATCAATTCTTAAATTATGTAGGTAGTCATAAATGACATCTTACAATAATTTAAAATGATCTTACAATATTTAACGAAAATTGTCCCTTTTGTTTGGAAGGCTTTGTTTTAACCTTACAGTGTAATAGATGAACACTAGGCAACCGAGAGGGTATCTTGTGATATAACAGGTAGGTCCTTTCGGGTTCTCGTGAAGCAGGTGTTTATGGTGTAGGTTTTGTGTTTTTGTTTTTTGTTTCCTGAATTTTAAATATAAAAACAAAAAATCCACCAACACAAATAGCTTAAATGGCCACTCACAAAGCGAGTACCCAATGAAAATGTATCTCGTGGGTCAGCATTAATTAATAATTTAATTAAACTGTCGAACACAGCTGGTACATAAATTCTCTTTACAGTGTTCAACCTATGACAGTAGAGAAAATAAAATGTTTTAGACTCAGTGCTGCCTAATGTGGAATGGCCAACTCCAGTCAATAACCCTGGTGCCCCATTAGGTTGTCTATTCCTCCAACAAAATTAGATCTCACCCCATATTCTTAGAGAAATGCAAAGGCGAAGTTGCTGGTAACCAGCACTTAGGGAGCTCCTCAACTTCTTATTAAAGAGATTTGTACATCATATCTGAGCTTTTCTGAATGAAATGGGATTAAATATTACCAGATTACTCTGATTTAGGGAGGCAAGTCCTGCATTTAGTCATTTTGGCTAATTTAATCCCCCCCCTAGGAATAGCATACCTGATCTCAGTATTTTGATGTGAGAAAGGATTTCTTTATTAATTTCTAAATTGGTGAAGAAATTTTGTTCTAACTCGAATGCCTCTGGCCAGTCTTTGTCCTCTTTCACGTAGTGTGTGTTTTCCCTTTCTCCCCATTGTCTATCCCTCTCCTGTCTGTCTCTACATTTACCAAAATGGGCGTGCCTCTCCTCCCACTTGCCGGACTCAGCAGCTGCTACTCACTTGCCCATAATCAGCCCATCTGATCATCTTCATCAAACCCAAGCCATATCGCTGCTACTGGGGGGGAATGTTAAATTCCATGTGTTAGTTACCGTGATTGACTCAAAGGAAATTGAACAATGACAGATTTAAAATGATCCGAGAAACTGAATTTTTATTTATTTAAGTGTTTGGAACAAAAAAGTTGCTCTTAAGGGTTCTTAGTCAATAAAAATCCTGTGAAAAATAAAAAATATTAAATATCGTTCTATATTGTCTTTTACATTTTAATGCAGAAAAAGAATCTCGAGGTCGAAGTTTGATCATTCATTTGTATAAATGTGTCTTTTTGTGTGTGTTTCACATCAAGCACACAGTAAGGTCATATTGTCAGTAAGACCACCTTTACATCACACAGTCCAATAGACTCAATCTTTCTGTCTCCTCCCATTGGGCAAAAATCAGATATGTATCATGAACTGCAAATTGGAACAGGGAGAAGCGCACAGAATATTAGTCCATTTCTGTCCTCTTTAAAGTGTGGAAATAAGTCACGTATGGATTTTATTTATTTATTTATTTATTTTCATGTGCTAATGCATTTGTCATCCAAGCAGACAGATTAGATATTTCCCATCATTGCGAGTCGCACATCATTGAAAATGTGAGTTTGCTGAATGTTGATAACATAGATGCTATTTGACAGGACTCTCTGTGCTGTCTGTTGAGGATTTGGCAGATCTCCAAAGATGCTTTAAATAAAAATCACTTGTATTATTATTATTATTATTTTGTTCCAGTATAAATGAGGCCTGCTATTTATTTTATTCAAGTTTGGTACCAAGATTTATTTCTAATTTCCTGACCAAGAAGCCAGAACTTGCTATATATATATATATATATATATATATGTGTGTGTGTGTGTGTGTGTGTGTGTGTGTGTATAAGTGCAAAGTGAATTAAGTTTTAAGCATGTATAAATGCATACATTGACTAATGATGTCAAGAAAAATAAAAGATTATGAAAAAGAAGTGTTGGATAAAGGCAACAAATTGGAACTGTCAAGTTCTGTGAAAATGTAGCCTCAGCCAGCACCAATTTAGACTCACCTCATTTTTACTCCAGTAATGGATTTGAGACATAATAGTAATTGGGGAGGGTTGAGAAAACCCCAAGGAATTCATCCCTTGCTGTTTTACCCTACTACAATGTGTACCCCCGCTGCCTGCCTGCCTCTCATGCTGCACACTTTATTCAACTGGAATTGTTATTCCACAACTCACCATCTGGCAGCCAGCAGCCAAAGTCATTGAGCATTCAAACAGCACAATAAAAACACTGAAATGTTCTTCACCTGAGTCATTGTCAGCTTCTCGGTCTCTTCCTACCGAATATGGTGCTGACTGCATCAGAGGTTACGCATCAGAGCATAGAGAAGGGTAGAGCAGTAAGGATTCTCAGGTTGTGAGATTATATGACAGCACCAGTGCGTAAACCAATATGATAGCTGTTTCATTGTAATATACTCAAGGTTTTTATTTAGCCATTTATTTCCGGGGGTCATTGAGTTAGCAAATAATGAAAAATAGAAAAATTACTTCTCCATCTTTCACATATCTTTAACCATCAGTGCAGTTATTGTACTCGGTGATTACTTTGATGACTATTGGCAAATTCATAAGTATAGTATATCAATTTCACTTTCCCTATTAACCATAGTTATTTTGTAGCAGTCTTTCCTTCAAGACTTTCCTTCAACCAACTGATTTTTTCTTCTTTTATGTCCCCCATAATGAACACTGTGCTGATGAGTAGGACAATACTACATGTCGGAATGGAAGCCACAGGAACTGACTCATTTTAAATGTCAACAGAACATAGCAGAACTTTCATGTGGTGACCCATCCAGCTTGTTTCACCCTGACAATAAGTGGTTTTCAAGTGTTTTATTATACAGTTTCTAGGAACGGAAATTTTGGAAACTGTATCTTCACTGGCCTTGAATACATCAGCATAACAAAAACCAATATGAGGCCGTAAAGATCTTGAATTTTTTCCTGCCAAAAATGGCTGCTATGGTTTTCACCTCTTATATTAGGATATTATTTTACGTTTATGTGAACAAATGAAAAAAGAAATAATATTACAGGCACATCAAAATTTCTGTTTCACTAAAAATTCGATATGAACTTCTCAATAAGGTCTAAATCAGAAAGATTGTGTATTATATTGTGTTTTGTTCTCAAGATAAACTATTAATTAAACTAAAAAAAAAATGATTCAACACATCTCTATTTGTAGACAGCTTTCATTTTTTTAAAAATTAATTTTTACTTTATCTTACATTGATCTGGCTTTTTAATAAACGCAAGGGCTCATCTATACTGGTCCGTAATCTGTTTTAATGGTACCACAAGGTGGCAATATGTGGAAACAGGACAACTTGACAGATGTTAAGCCTGAGTCTGAGCTTCGAGAAAAGCACTTTTTATGACACTTTTTCTAGATTCATTAGCTGGAGAAAGAGACATTTTTCCCGGCTCTCTGCAAAATAAATCGTGTTACTCATACAGAAAAAATGACAGCTGACACCACATTAACTGGCCGGAGAGGAAGTCTGTCTGCTGCTCTGTTCCTGTTGTCTGGATATCGAAGGAAGATGACACTAAGTGGACTCTTGACAACTAGACAGTTGGTGAAAACAGCCAAATTCCACCTCTTTTTCACACATCTAAATATGCAGAATAATTACAGGATACAAAAGGTGAAATCTCTCTCTTTGTCTGTCTTTTTCTATAATGCCTGAGTGGTGTTATCACAATTTTAAAAAAAAAAAGTTAATTTCCTTTTGAATAAATACAAATACAAATACAAATATAAATAGAAGTTCAAATACAAATACAAAACGAAATACAAATATAGATAGAAATACAAATACAAATAGAGCTTTAATGTCATTGCAATGTACAATACAACAAAATAAAGGTGGATCTCAAGTCTGTGTTGGTCTCATTCATGGACAGACACGCACACAACCACACACATGCATCCACACACACAAGCACGCACATAACCACACATACACACACACACACACACACACACACACAAGATTCCGATAAATAGACATATTCAAAAGATAAATCTATACACGATGAATAAAGTATGGAAAGTTTCAGTACCACAATTCAAAGATGTATTATAAAGCTAACGTTGTAAAGCTCTCCTCAAAAGGCGCATCTGGAATACCTTAACTCAAGCAAAATGTTTCAAGCTCTAGATTTGATGATGTCGATGCCCAAATATTTAGTCTTACCAACAAGACTGCGTCACAGCCCATCATCACAGTACAGTCAGATCTGTACCGTAAAGTTTCAATATTTCCCAAATAGCTTCAGATCAAAATACACATACATAAATGCCTATGTCTATGATTGGAGGAGGGAGAAGAGGAAAGAGGAAACATCCACACAGGATGGCCATCTTAATTCCTAAGCCTTTTCTCTCAGGTATTTTTTTTATGATGCTATTGTACGGCATGCAAGAACGAGGGCTTCACAAACTTCTACGTGAATTACAGATTTCCTGTGACTAAAAAGCAGAGGAAGAAGGGTGCAATCAGTAAACGTTTGTTCTAGACACTGCTTCCTTCCTTACCATGAGGATAGAGTTGAAGTGAAAAATTCAGATGTGGGTTTTTCGTCAAGCACTTCCCAGGACAGCAATGGAGAGATGCAATTCTAATGGTGTCATTGAAACAGCTGCCTTTCTCAGAAAACTGTATGCCTTGCCTAAGCAATTCAAACCGCTGCCACAGACTGCAATAAAGTCAACAAAAATCCCCTGAGTGAAACTATTTATCAGTGAATGTGCATGTATGTGTGAAAAGGAGGTCTTGAAAGGGCTGAACATTCACCTGAAAGGCTCCTTGTCTTTTTCAAGGGTTGTCAGGGTTTCAAAATGGAATTCACCTTTTTTTTCGTAGCTGCCATTGCTTCATAAACGACCATAATAGCAAAGTTTGAATATTGCTATTTCAGGGTTCACTTCATGTGAAAACTATTCGCACCCATGCTCAATGCTGCGAGAAAATCTCTTTGCTACTCAAAATACAACTCCTGTTGAGAAGGCCACAGTTCAATTATAAAACAAATGTATACATTTGAGAGGACAAAGATTTCACTCACTAAGTTATTTCAGAATTAAAAATAAAATGTAATGATACATAAATTAAATGCAAAGAGTAATGTTTCAGACATCTCTTTTAAAATAATATTTATCCAGACAATGTCTTGACTCTTCTAAAAATTTAAACTGTTTCTGACAAAAAGCATTGCTTACGATGCCCGTCAAAGAAAAAGAAAAACAAACAAACAAACAAACAAGAGACACAAGGGTCAGTGTCTAAGGAACCCTGAGATTGTCAGTGGGTGATCTAAAGTACAGGAATTATGTACAGTCCTTCGCGGAAGGGAGGGGATCATCCTTCACTGAGGCATGTGTTGTTGTGGCCTGTGTTTACCTAGCCTGCTGAAGGGTTCAGATTAGAACAATGGTATGGAGGCTTTCGGAATGGCAACAAGGGTCACCGTGCCACCGAGGCTTAAAATAAAGGAAAAATGCTCCAAAACAGGTACGCATTCGGTGCAATATAAGACCAAACAACACTGTTGGGTGTTCAGCATTCAAGTGGCTGGTGAAGGTACCAGTCTGTTTGTTTTTGTAAGCAGCAGATTAAAGATCAAGACAGGAAGGGCCAGGTTTAGGGAAACAGGAAGAGTGATGCAAGGAAATTGACTGCGTCACTAGCCAGTCCACTACAGTCTCTCTAAAAACCGAGTGTGGACCTAGCGCAGTTATGGAGTCTTTACTAAAGTCACCAATGAAACTTGTACTTTTCACAGGTACGTGGCTTCATTTTTGAGTTTATTTATCACGCAGTGGGGACGGGGTATACAGCAGGCGTAAATGTATCTCTACTTAAATATAATAACGCTGTGGAGAAATCATTCCAGACAAAGCAATTCTAACTTATTCCAAATGCCCCATATCTATACTAATTTGTACAACTGCTATATCTGATATTATGAAATAATTTCATTCTAATGTGTTTGCTTTGTAAGTGACTAACAAGGCAATAGATAATTTTCAATGAAAGCGTTGATCGCAAAACAAATGGCCATATACTGATAATTGGTGGAAATACCAATAAGATGGGAGCAATTAAAGTAATTCTCTGTGTTTTGTGTTTTTGTATCTACGCAGCATGGCTTTCCAGTGTGATGCACCCATGCAGTTTCTCTGACATTTGTTACTCGTGCCATAAGCTCGCATCATGCAAGGCTTTGAATGGGTCAAATGAGGCCTGCTTTTGTCATCATGGATATACTGGAGATGGGAAAACATTTTGTGATGGTAATTCCAAAACAAAGTCGCCTGTGAATAAAAATTCATAAATGCTAATGCAATAGTATATCCAGTGTAGCTTTCACTTTTTCAATAAGCTTCCCTTGGAGATGACAGTCTACAATGAGTAAAAATAGATTTTGGGCCAGTAACAGTAATCTCTGATACATATTTTCAGCTATTAATGGATTTGTCTTTTTCCACAGATCACAAAACATACTAGTACTACTTTCATATTTAGTATCAGCTTATTTATTCTTGAGAGTAGAGTCAATGTTTCATGCACTGAATACAGAATCCTTAGATATTCTCAGTGGTCAAAGTAATTTGAGGCAACCTTTTTAGTTGTTTTTATTTTATTTTCATCTTTCATTCTCTTTCATTTTTAACAGTGTTACAGTATGTTGAGGAAAGTAAAGGCTGCTCACATAAATGGTCGGTCTGTTACTGTTACGTTAAGTATTAGTGGAATGCTTGACCCCTTTTCACATAGCAAATACACACTTCTCAATAATTTCTAGATAATCACATTGAAAGTTATCAGTGGTAAATTAATGGAAAGAATAGTTGTTTTGTGATAAGTGAGGTAATTCCCTTCAAGTAAAATTACTCATCAAAGGAGTTCTCTTCTTGCACAACTTTAATGCTGAAAATTCAGTGCAGAAGAAAAAGAAAAGTACCAAGCTCCCACAAACAACTGAAAAAAAACAGTTGAAAAGTCTTACCAGCTCATTCTGGGGCTGGGAGGCCAGAGCCAGAAGATGTGTCTCATAATAAAATTGGAACAGCATTTTCTTACATGAAAGGGCCCCAGCAACGCCCAAAGACAACTGTCAGTATCTGCTCCCCAGTAAACCTGGGAGCAAACAGTTGCTTTATTGTTTTTGTTTTTTTCTCAGAAAGGAATATAGCTGATTATAATCATTATTATCACAAAAAGTGCATGCACTTTACGTATCAAGTCAGTCTGGGGTTCATTTAGATCAATTCAACGCCAGATTCAAGAACTAGGGAGAATTTCTATCCATGTCTATTTGTAAAGGATGATAATGGATGATAAAAAAAAAATTGTCTTGTGTTGAGATAAGCTCAGAGATGCATCCCCAAAAGCTGCATGCCCGTGAGAGCGCGGGAAGGACAGGGACAGATGGATTTTATTTACATTTCTTTGCAAACATGTGACAATAAGCCCAAACTTCTAACAAGCTAGCCTCAAAGTTTTGGTTTCAGTCTCAGTAATGCAAGAGTTTATGTCCATATGCCTTTTCAGCAGCGCATGGCTCTGTCCACTTTCTGGAGTAAATATTGGGCTCCGTCGGGTAAAATGTTAGAAGAAATGACTGCCATCAATAAAACAGTTGCTAAAAAGATGAGCTCTGGATGGCAGAGACACACGCCAACAATTGCAGATCATCATTATCTGAACCCATCTTTGAATCAATAGTTGATGTAAAGGATCACCTGTATGTTTCTACAAAAAGGAGAACACTGACCTCATTTTGATTGTGCATACTGTTTTCTTTGAAGTCATTGTCATTACTTTTAACTATTACACATCATTCACCTGCTGAAGTAATGGTGTCAGGACACCTTTCTCAAAAATGAGAAAAATTAAAGAGGTTTTGTGCAACAAGGCATCAAGTTAGTTAATTGCTCAGCTTTGTGAAGAACAGAGATTGTTTTGCTTCTGTTGAGCTGAGCAGTAATTTATAGTGAGTTGTTATCATGGATTGCTAATTTCCAATGGAACCGCTTCACACTGTGCCAAGATGTTTTAATGTATGTATTCATTTATTTTCACACACCCCGTTCCAGCCCACAAATGGCAAGAAGTTGGTCAAATAAGGTTATTTCAATTTTACAATCTTTGTATCCCTCTCTTCTGTCTACAGATGACAACGAGTGCAAGAATGTGACAAATATCTGTGGAGACAAAGGAAACTGTACCAACACAGAGGGCAGCTACTACTGCACATGTCTGCCTGGATACAAATCGACAGGACAGTTTGAGTTTCAACCGAACGACGGCACTGAGTGTGATGGTATGTCATCAACTGCAGCACTCCGATTTTGTGTTACCAAACATTTGTTTTGGATGCATGATATGCAACTTGGAATTCCAGTTCAAGTTATGATTGAATTATATGTAAGAATGGACAAGAACAAGACACATTTTAGGAATATCGGGAACCAAAAGTGTGATGAAATGTTTCAACAATGACATGTTGTCTACTTGTACATACTGATACTGAGCTGTAAATTTCATTTTTGTTCGGTAAGCTACAGCTACTTAGTTCTACCACAAGTAAAAATCTCTGCAAAACTGAGTTACAGGAGTGAAACACAGCTTTTTTTGTTTACCCCATGTTCAGGAACTGAAATGAAAAATATATCAACAACAAAAAAAAAAAATTAATGGTTAAACCAGCTCTGTATACTTCTTCTCAAGGTTTTGGCTATACCGGCAATACCTAAACTGCAACTTCGAAATTTAATACATTATATCGATGAATTATTCCATACATTTTTAAATATTCTGAATATTTATGTATTTTTTTTGTTTATCTGTGTCTGGCTTTACTTCAGATATTATTATAGAAATGTGTTTGCCATTTTACCTACTTATGCAGCATATCAGTGTGAAATCAGTTACTACACAGCTGCTGGTGTATCAGAACAGTGTGAAAGCGTGAGCTGTTTTCTCTTTCACTGAACCAAGGAGGGTATCAACATTCATTTCTGTAGGCCCTCCACTTCCCACATCTGCTGAACTTGAGAGCTCCCTTTGTAGAGGAAGGAAAGCTTTATCTTATTCAAGTAGTATTTCTTTATACCGGTAGGGTAAGATTCCTTAAGAAAAAATAGAGAAATTATGTTTATGTATTTCATCCATTTCCAATGCCTTAAGTAAATAACTGTAGAAAAAGGGGAACTGGACTTGTCAAATCGGATTCATTGCAGTACTCTGAGTATTGTCCAATTGTCCAAAGACATATATTAAGTATTACGATAGCAGTGAAGATTTCAGCTGGCAGGTCAGATGATAACCTGAAAATGGATGTATTTGCTGCTTATTTATCTTGATGAATATCTATAACTTACGCCTACTCCAATTTGCATCCTTCAGACATTGATGAATGTTTGGGAGGACAGGCTTGCGGACCAAACTCACACTGCCATAATACCAATGGATCTTTCTATTGCTCCTGTCAGCGTGATTATATCCCAAGTTCAGGCACTAAGCACTTTCATCCAGAGACAGGAGCAAGATGCAAAGGTCAGTCTGAGAAACACCCCTCAAACACACACACACACACACACACATACATACACCCACGCGTTCACACACACACACATACAGATCATTGACTCCAAAGCCGCACCACATTTAAATTTGTTTGACAAATCCAGGAAGCAGGTAGACAGTATTTACTCATAGGCAGCGTTGATATGATGTTATGCCATGAAGACTGATTACTGTAACAAGCCTTTTTCTGGAAAAATCGTGGGTATAAACTCAGCAATCAAAGAGAGGCTTTTGGTAATTGTTGTTTTTCAGAACATCCCCAAAAATACTGCCATGACAACATCGGTTGTATCACACAGACTGTCAACAAAACACTTGAATATGTAAGTACACCTCTCTGGTTTACAGCCAAATATGGTAAACATAGATATGTTGACACTGCCATCTGTTGGAAAGGAAAGGTAAACATTCTCCTAGACATGCTAAAGATACGACTTGCAATGATAGACAACTTCTGATGTAACTCAACTGCAACCATGTCCAGCCAATATGATCCAGCACCAGATGTAACAGCAGCAGCTGTTCCAGGCTGGCACTTCAGGGCTGAATTTGTGCCCCTTAGCCGCAAGAGAAAAGCAAAATTAGTTTACTGTTCAAGACTTACATATTGATGTTTACATTCAAATTAATACACAAAATGTTGTAACAAAGGCCTCGTGGAAGGTCTCAGTCAGACATTTTTAAAAGGGTGATTATACGAATTGTACACTGTTCTAAGAGTCATGGCAGGTACGCTGTCCTTCAGGATTATCTTCCTTGTCAATGGAGAGGTAAAACCATTTTCATCTGAAGTAGTAATTTTTTTTTTCCCCTTTAGATGAAAAATCTTACGGAGCCCCTGACTCTACTGGGGGAAATTGCCAAGCAGACGTCTGGAGAACTCACCTCAGTGGACATGATTGCATATGTTGAGGCCTTGAGTCAATCGACATCAACACTGGCTGCTGGAGAAAATGATTATACTGTCAAACCTCCTGTCATCTACTCGACCCTTTCAGTAATATTTGCTCAAAATTCTTGGTTCTCATTCTCAATCATTAACTTTTGCGTTGAATGCAAGCGCCCTGCTTACAAGGCACAAGAGATAAAACCATCGCTGCATCTGCATTTAACAATGTGCAGTACAGGGCAGTAGAGATCATTCATTCATTCAAATTCATGAATTTGAATGGTTTTGGAGGAGTAGGAAACCTTGAGGTAGTGCACAATTTTCTCAACACAATTGAGAAAATTGAGGCTGTTCAATCAAATAAATATTAAAGCTTTGCCCAGGCAGAACTCTCTCACCCCTGAAAATCAATATTTTCAATTTTTGTTCACTCTAGTAGCTGTTTTTTGTATGAACATCTTATTTTGGGGGGAACATGAGACCATGAATTTTAAAGGATCATGTTTCAAAAGCCATAATTTCTTAGATTATTATTGTTCCCCCCCAAAAATATCTAATTCATCGTAAATGATTATTTTGTGCCCCTTTTTTATATCTTGTAATAAAAATATGAGTCGGTCTCACCAGTGAAACATCACATTCTTAGAAGATAATTCTAACCCGCTTAGACGTTAAGTAAGACTGATTGGCCACTGTACATAAAGTTATCACTTTGTTCCAAAAGGAAATTAAATATCATCACATTCCCACATGGTATTATTTTGTCAAAAAGTTTAAAAAGTTGGGCATCCAGAAGTAATACAAGGCCACAGTGAATTGGTTTAATAAAAGTGGAGATGGAATATCATAGTTTCTTTTGTTGGCCAGAAGAAGGTGTGTATTTTGCATTTGGGCCAACAAATGCATGTAACATACATAAATGTATCATATGTTGTTTTTTTACATTCTAAAGATATTTAGAAATTGGGACTTTACAAAGATAAACAAGTACTCAATAGTGTAGTGTGTGGTAGAAGTACTGTAAAGTATTCATCCAAAATTAAAATCAGTCCAAAAAAAAATGTAGTAAATAATAAAAAGTTTTTTTGCTTTTTTTTGTTTTTTCAAAACAAGCCTGATTAAAAACAGAGTGCAGGGGTACATTACATGCTATATAATTACACGTCATGTTGAAATATGTGTTCTCTCAACAGAAATTAGTCAAAGCTGTAAACAACTTGGTGGAGAGGGAGGAACTGGTGGCTTGGAGTCGGATCAAAGAAGAGCGAAGGGAACATACCATCACCAAGTTGCTTCATTCTGTAGAAGAAAGTGCCCTGACACTGGCCAACAATTTCAATTCTCCCACTAAGCTTGAAATCAAAGCTACACAAATGGGTGAGATAATTAATAACACGGGGCTCACACAAACACTCCAGTTATGCTGAATTGTCCTGCCACTTATTCCCAACTGCATGCGGAGGAGGGGGGGTGTTGGATGACATTTTTTGTTACTGTTTGATATCCTTGTTCGCTCTCCTCCATGACAGAACTGAAAGTCGTCACATTTGAAGCCAGTCACAAAAAAAAAAAATTGTCTCTTACAATTGGAGGAGATCACATAAATCTTACTCCAAAGCAAAGATCAGTGGAGTACAGAAATGGTGAGTCTTCAGTTTAAGCTGTGTTGTTTTCCACGACCAAATGTCATGTTTTGCAAGCCAGACACAATAAACTACACTAAATAAGATCTAAACATATCTCTGAGACAACAACACCAATCATTTAAACTTCCTTTAAAATGAATTACATGAACTGAAAACCATAAATTGTCAATTACAACAGTTCTTCAAGGAGTTTTTAAATGCAAGCTCTCCTCAAGCTATGCACACAAATAACATAGGAGACAAATATATCCATCTCCTGTCTTTTGTCAAATTTTTGTTGTGTATCAGAAAGCGTGGCAGCGGTATTTGTGCATTATGACAGCATCGGTGACATCCTGAAGCCGAGCAGCGACCCAGGTGTCACTGACTACTCACGATACGCAGGAACCGGGGAAATCACTGTCAACTCCCAAGTTATAGCAGCAGCTGTCAGACCCGCTGACGTCTACCAGCTTGACCATGTTACCTTCACTCTTAGGCATATTAAGGTAAAGACTGGACTGAGCTCAGAGCCAGGCTACATTCTTTTTCACTACCGTACTGGAGAAGCATGCTGATTCAGAGCATTTGTGTCATGGCTGTGAGAAAGTACTCAACAATTTACAGTTTTACAGTTATTCACGTTGCCTTCCAGTATCAAGTCGGCTACCTGATACAGGCTTACACATCCATATTCCATCTGTACTAAGTCTGAGAATATAATTTTGCATTTTTGTACCAAAAGAACGCTTCCTGATTCCCAGACTAACTCATTCTGAGTTGGAAATCATTCAACCTCAAATGGGAGCAAAAGTGAGTGTTCTGTGTGAGGCTTATAAAGATATGAGACTTTATTCCACGTGTTTCGGCACTGATCTCTCATTTAAGGGGAAATGGAAGCGATAAGGTGAATAAATAATGGAGAAAGTGGATAATGAGGGAAATAACCCCATAATGCATGCAGTGGTATTTTCTTCTTTTCGTGATATTGAAGGAATAAGACGGAAATAACTACTTTTGTAGAAGCATTTAAGCCTGACCAACGAAGTTCTGCTTTAGCTTGAATGTTAACTGTTACTCTGTAATGTGCTTTAAATGAGCAGGGAAATTATATCATATTTCCAGTTCCACACTCACAAGCACCCCACTTGGCAAGGTTGTATTATCGTAGGATGCCCTGGGCTACTTCTTTTTCTGGTGTCTGACGATTCAGAGATTGTATTGCACCTTGTGCATATAAATGAGTTTCCGGGGATACCACCCATGTATAATTTACCAAGATCTTAACTATCAAACTCCTGCAAGGCAAATTAGGTTAGATTTTAGGTCTGTGGTTGTGGTCATACTCCTTTCTGCCACTAGAGTTTGCCACTTTTGTCATCTCAGTTCTGTGTGACATCAGTTCCGCTGCTCTATTCTATTTGCCTTAGAAATTGTTTTTTTTCCCGTTGCTCTGTCCCCCCAGAAAGAAAAAAATCACAACATGCATTTACTGTTTCAAAAATATGGAAAGGACAGACATGATGATAGTACGGATTTTTTTTCTGACTCTAGTATCCAGTACAGCTGAACTTGGAATTTTGATTCAAGCTTTCAGACACAGCCCGGCAAGAGTTCCCTATTGACATGGTGTCAACTATAGTGTACACAGAGTATTTAAAAACACTCTTTTTCCCCCTCTCTCAATCCCCAACAGCCCATAGACACCACAGCAGATGTGATGAAGTGTGCCTTCTGGGAGTACCAGCCAGACAGCCTGCAGGGTCACTGGGCCACTCATGGCTGCAAGACTGTCCACGTCAGCACCAATGCGACCAACTGCTCGTGCAATCACCTCACACATTTCGCCATTCTCATGTCCTCTGGGCGAGCCAATGTGAGTGAGCGTACATTGAAAATGCAGCTGTCATTCAATCTTTTCTCTTCATCCACTGTGAGCCAGTCAAGTTTATATGTACATACGTTTATTGGAAAAAAATAGAACTCTAAAGAAATCAATGTACAGTTAATGAAATATTAATAATATCAATTAATAAAAGGCATTTACATAGCTTAAGGGGGTTATAAAATATGAAAATGTATAACCCTATTATCATATACTGTGTGTATGTGTGTGTGTGTGTGTGTGTGTGTGTGTGTGTGTGTATGTATATATATATATATATATATATATATTAGGGAAGTTATCATTACCTTTTTGGAGCAACCAGATACAGTACTGTACATGAATTGAGCTGGTATGTGCGTAAGCCAACATATTCTATACCCATGTGCTAGAAAAAGATTGACAACTGCCGCATACCATGAAACTGTGAATGGAACACCTCCATTTCCATTTGTTTCTCAGCTGGTGGCCCACTATACCATTCTGACCCGGATCACCCAGCTGGGAATGATCATCTCCCTCATCTGCCTGTTCATGTGTATCTTCACCTTCTGGTTTTTTAGTGAGATCCAAAGTACCAGAACCACTATTCACAAAAACTTGTGCTGTAGTCTCTTCATGGCCGAGTTTATCTTTCTGGTGGGGATCAACATGAACACCCATAAGGTAATGATGTATTGATGCGTTGAGTAGTGACCCACATGTTTTTCTTGTTGCCTGTAGTTCTGTTTATTTACTTAGATATAGCTTTTCAAATTGAAATGATCTGCATGGATCAAAAGCACAGCATGCAACAGGAAAATGCTTTTTTTGATCACAATCACAATGGCACTCAAATGGCAAAACAGAATAATGAACCAGGTGCACAATGTTGAGTTTTTGTAGCAAATCACTAATTTACAATATATCTTTCTACAAAAGAGTTTTTTAGTTAAATTATAGACACATAAGAAATAAAAGCAGAAACAAAACAACTGTGTCTATACTCACAGGTCTACAGCTTTCATATGCAAGAACAGTGTTTCTCTCTTGGCTTTTGGCACGTCTTGTAAAACACTAAAAATGATAAACGTCTTGCATGCTTTACTCAGTTGGCCGACGGATTAAAAGTTTTCACTCCTAAAACAGAAAAGACTCCAAATGAGAGCTGAATATTCCACGGTTACTGTAATTTCTTATTTAAGTTTGCATGCTGGCTCTTTGAGAGTGCTGATGGCTTGCAACGGCCATAAAG
Organism: Fistularia tabacaria; assembly: GCA_901007705.1. Taxonomy (NCBI): domain Eukaryota; kingdom Metazoa; phylum Chordata; class Actinopteri; order Syngnathiformes; family Fistulariidae; genus Fistularia; species Fistularia tabacaria. The sequence continues at coordinate 177,796 of CAAKHD010013611.1, read as the reverse complement.
CTGTAAAGGAATATGAACAAGTGGGCTTTTAAAAGTCAGATTCAGAATAGAACGAAACATTTAGAGCTGAAAACCAGCTTCTCCAGGATGTAACAACAGTGCCACCTTATTGTCAATTTTTGGTCCATGAAGTTGGTTGTCTTTCTGAATAATGTCAAGATTTAGTGGTCGGATTCAAATATAACACTCATTTGGTCTTTCCATTCCTTTATTTGTATCTATTTACAATTTCTTAACAAACCATTTTATGCACATTTAAAGAACTCTCTTTAAAAAGTCATGGACAGATCCTTGTTTTTTGGTGTATTGTATTTTTAATTACTGAAAGTTGTCTTTGCCTTGCTCAGTCTTCTTCTTTTCTTTTATTTCCTGGGCAGCTGTTTTGCTCTGTTATTGCAGGGCTGCTGCACTATTTCTTCCTTGCAGCCTTTGCTTGGATGTGTATTGAGGGCATCCATCTGTACTTAATCGTGGTTGGCGTCATCTACAACAAAGGCTTCCTACATCGTAATTTTTACATCTTCGGTTATGGAAGCCCGGCAGTAGTGGTGGCCATCTCAGCAACGCTGGGTTCAAAGTATTATGGTACAAACAAAGTGTGAGTATAAAAGATTTGGGTAAATATGGCAAAGGTTTGCAAAAGACTTTCTGAAAAGTTTTTTTTCTTTTCTAAAATTCATGGAGATCGAATATTGCAACAAAGGGCATAAGAAATGATAAAGCTGGCAAGATAAGTGAAGAACTTCATTGCCATTTCTGAAATATTTTTGGAAATAAATAAAAGATGGGAGCTATGGAGGTCTGATATTGGATCTTCAAGGCAATCAAAAGTGTAAGGTTGGAAAGCCGACTGAGTTCACTTCCATGTTAAAATGGAATCAGCTATTAAAATACAGTATCATCTTGTTCTACATCACCAACAGGAAAGTAATAAAAGGCACTGATTGTGTTAGAGGGGGAACTTTCCTTGTGTAATGAATATGTTTTATGTTTTTCTCATTCAAGGTGTTGGCTGAGCACCGAAAACCACTTCATATGGAGTTTCATCGGCCCAGCATGTTTGATCATTCTGGTAAAACACCTAAAGTATAAGCAGATACCTTTCTAGCATTGAAAAAGTCTGACTGCGCATTCTTTTCAATCATCACATAGGAAGACTTTCTAATCTAAATACTCATTTGACGGTATTTGTTTTGATTGGTATTTGTTTAGGTCAATCTTTTGGCTTTTGGAGTGATCATCTACAAAGTGTACCGGCATACTGCTGTGAAAAAGCCTGAAATCAGCCACTATGAAAACATCAGGTGGGATTAACAGTTAAATATCGGTTAAATATCTCAAAAGAATATTAATTATTCTGTCATCAGCATGGCATTTCTATTGTTAATATGAAAGAAAATTTCAGTTGTTGTTTTCCTCCATTTCTGCTCATGTTGTCACTCTCAGGTCGTGTGCCCGCGGTGCCTTGGCACTGCTTTTTGTGCTGGGAGCTACCTGGACCTTCGGAGTGCTGCACATCCTCAATGAAACCACACTGACTGCCTATCTTTTCACCATCACCAATGCTTTCCAGGGGATGTTTATTTTCATCTTTCTCTGTGTTTTGTCCAGAAAGGTAAAACCTTCATTCATTTGCTGATGGGGGAAAAATATGTTTCTTTTCACTCAAGTATTCGAATTTAAGCCAGTTGCATGGTTTGAAAAAGTTGAAAAATATGCATGCATACGCAATCATTTATGTGTATTAATAAGTATATCATAGTATGTTAATTTGACCTTGTGTTGTTTCAGATTCAAGAGGAGTACTACAGGCTCTTCAAAAATGTGCCATGTTGTTTTGAATGCCTAAGATGAATCACTACAACCAGTGCATAACCACTATAATAATGATATACAATATTAAAGCTTTGAAACATCCTGTGAGTATTGCTTTTGCTGTTGGAAAAACTGTGATAGTTATTGCTATGTATAAGTAATGTAATAAATGAAAACAGAACTTAAGCATGACATTTATATACATTGCTTTTGTTTATTGTATTTTGTTCAGGCTCTTTTTGTGCAATGCATATGCACATACGCTATTGTACCAATTTTGATCAGTGTAAGACATTTTTAGATTAGGCAAGTTAATTTAATGCCTTTAACACAAATAATGTATTGGTCCTGATATGTTTGAGTGTTATCTATGTTGAAATGATAAATTATTTGAAAAGATATATAGCAATAACAAAACATCTTTGCTTCTCACTATTTCGTGGGAACATGTAAAATATTAATGGTCTTATACACTGCATTTACTCATCCACTGCTCGAAAAGGGTCGAACGGAAAAAGAAATGTTTCCCCCCTGCATGGCAGTAAGTGGATAAATCAATGGTTCCATCTAGTGGGAATATGAGGGAATACACTTCTTGTTTCTAAAGAAAAAAAGAGATCTTCAGTAGACAGTCTTTGCTTTTAGGTAGCAGTTAAATTCGAGTTTAAATGCAATCTTCAATATTTGTCTAAGGGTGTGTTAAGTTTGAAGGGAGTCATCATAGACATTTGAAATCAAAAGAGGACATGAGTCATGGTGCTCTGACCTTTTATCGTAATACAACACATCTCTCAAAATTGAAGTGGAACCTAGAAATAATATTTAAAGTGTCGGGGTTGCGTTTCAAGTAAATTTCCTGAGTCCTACTGGCTTGTCTAATATGTATATGTGGTTTTCTCAAATAAATATATCAATCAATGCTTATTGGACTCTTGGACTTGGACTTTTGCCCTGGAGGTGCTATAAAGAATTTGAATACATTGAATCTGTGAATGGATCTCCATCAAAACTGAATAATGGACCCATTTGTCAAATGCCAAAGTGCAATACTTCTTAAAAACCTCTCACCAAAACAATTACCAGCTTTTTAAAATATGTGAATATTAAATACCAAGTTTCATTGACATACAGTAAGTAAAGTAAGTATCGTAAGTAAAATTGCATTGGAATCCTCTAATTGAATAATGTATCTTAAATTATAAAGTAATCTGAACTTAAAAATAGTTTTCTAAGTGCATTGTTTTTATTTACACAAAGCACTGCAAGTAGAAACTATAATTTTGTATGATTACTGTCAAGGTATAAATAGATGAACACATGTTATCAATGCACTTTTCGAGGGCCTTTCTTTAGATGTACACTTTCACAATTTTGGAGGATGCTTGAAAATCCACCATAGTTTTTTAGATTATTGTCGTGTTCAGGTATTGAGTTCTTTGATGCCAAGGTACTGCACATCGCTAAAACGACTCAAAATCTTTCAAGAAAGCAAGACTGAACCAACTAGTTTGCGTTAATCTTTCAGTTTACATTGCTGGTTTTAGATGTGAAGTGTTTATCCAATTTAGTGCTCTGTACTTTCCGTTTAAAAAAAACATTTTTTAATTTGAGCCCTCAAAACAATGGATGTAAAATTGGATGTAAAAACGGATGTAAAAAACCAACACTTTATACATCATAACCAATTTACAAAACAGATGCATTAAAACCATGCATCCACCTATGCTCAATTTATTTAATTTATTATATTTATTTTATTTCATTTATTTAATGCCCATTAAATGTTGTCTGTTTAACATTTTTAACCAAATCAAATCCCTTGTAGTTTTGAAATTATTTATCGAAAGCCAGTCTGATTCTGAAAAGCCTCGTTGTCTCGACAGTATCATCATGTCATTTTGACAATATATCAGGTCACTTTGACAGCTAAGCCTCTGAGTTCACGCCATGTATTTACTTTGAACCAGTCAGTTGTGTAAACCAGACTTCTGACCAGCCCAGTGGGGTCAATGTTACTGCTCTTACTAATCATAACTGCTATATTAGGGGGCAAATACCGAAATAAAAACCATTGGCTTACTCTGAGATTCACTATGTGGAACATCATCCTCTGCTTTCTTGTGGCCCTGGCTGGTAAGTGTTTATTTATTCACATTTTTAGAATAATCCACACTCACTATGGTTTTGGTATTGATTGGTATTGAGTAATGCAGGCTGGGGGTTTATATCATATTATGTTTTATACATTTTTTTTGAGTTTTTTTTTTTATTCATCGTAATAGTATTAAATATGATGAAATTTGATTGGCTAATAAAGTTAAGGTTTTTGAGGAGAATATTGATAATTGTGATTGTGCAATTTTTACAAGCCTTCAGAAGTAGAAGAAAATCATTAAAATTGCTCCATAACTAACTCTTTTTAAATGCCATCGTTTCAGCATGTCAGAGTGTCCATTACGGTGAGTGTTTTAATCTGCAGCACAAAGGTAAAGTAACATCAAGGAAATATGCAATCGTAGAAATAGAAATATTTTCACGGAACATTGACTAAAAAAAGGAAAGTTGATTTATTTTTTCTTTTATTTCTTTTTCAAGCACAGTGTGTCTTTTTAAGCTGAATGTAATATGTGCTGACTGGTGCTCAGTGTATTAGAGACCATTATGTTAAACAAAAAAGGAGGAACTTCATTAAAGAGGCTAAGACAACTAACTGAGAAAGAATGTCATGTGCATCTCCGTTTCTCAATGTGCTCACTCACTGAAGTGTTGCATTATAATTTTACACATATAGATCAATGAAAATTTAGGACTCAAAGTCAGGGGAATATTACATTTATAAACATGTTGTGTTTCAAACGTTTTTGTTTCCTGAATATTAAGATTAATATTGCTCAATTTCCTCTCTATCCCTGCATTTTTTTAAATAAAGATCACTTCAATATGACACTACTGTAGTATTGCACTATATTAGAATTAGCTAATCACAATGAAGCAACGTACTGCATTTTATTCTTTGATATTTACAGAAATTTGGGTGAAACCAGATAATGATGCCTTCAAGTGAACTAATGAATATTTATCCAAAAGAGCAAACCGTGCAATTGTCCTATTTTGAAAACACATTTTAGAGCTCAGTCTGAACCCTAAGAAAACCTATGAGTACAACTATGAAGGACTGGTGCATTTTGGACTTGGTTTGCCAAACCTTGCTGAGTCTGGGGTGAAAATATCGTGCAAGCTCAAGGTTGTTGGTCTGTCGACCCAAACTTTCATTCTACAGGTAAGAGGAATCATTTTATCAAAATACTTTGATAACTATGTTAAAAGTAAGGAACCATGACAATTCACAGTGGTAAGAAATGTTACACACAAGCGGTTTCAGAGGTAATGCAATTATGGTACATTTAACTGGGCAGAAGGACTGTGCTATGACTCACAATGTTTGTTAACATATTTCACAAGTAGTTAATTCCATACTGGAATAGTCTGTATTAAAATTGTTCTTTGTTTCCTTGATCAAAGATTTCAGATCTGTCCTTTGAGGAGTTTAATGGCTTCTTAGAGAAAAACAGCTTCATTGCCTCTCCAAAACTCACCCAGCGCATTGCATCACAGCTAGTCAAACCCTTCATGTTTGACTATGTAAGTGGACAAGTCGGTCACATCCATGCCTCTGCTGAGATATCTGACACTGTTGTCAACATTGTTAGAGGGATTCTGGGCTTATTTCAAGTCACCGTCAAGACCACAGCGAGTGTGTATGAGCTCGAAGAAGTAAGAATCAAGAACACAAATCTACACACAATTTTATTAATTTGATATTAAGTCTCTGAAGCTCTGAGAAAATAAATATCCTGTATTGATTTTTGAAGGTTGGTATCCATGGCCATTGCCATAGTCACTACATATCTGAAGAAAACACAGAAACAAAAGATATGACATTCACTCAGGTTGTCGATATCAATAACTGCCGGCAAAAGGCAGCCATCTACAGGGGAATGGCAACTGCTGTGGTTGATAAAGAAGCTAAACAGGTCAGTTGTTTTTTTTTCTGTTTGTTTTTTTGCTGTTGTTCATTCCAGCGGATGAATCTGAGTTTGCTGTAATGAATTAAACAGACCATATTTAGAGTTGCTGTTGCTTGCATCTTCTTTTCCAGAGGGGTGAATCTATTGTTACAACAACAAGATATGTTTACAAAATCAAACCAACAGCAGAGGGAGGTCTCATTACACGGGCGCATGGATTTCAGGAACAGCACTTCAGTCCCTTCAATGTTAAGGGAGGAAGTTTCAAGATGCAAGCTTTGTAAGACAAGATGATATCTCTATATGAATGTCGCTCTTCCACGATGCATGTACCTGCATGCGATAAGCACTCACTATTCTGGAAAACTTCTCCTACAGGAAGGAAATGGTACTACTTGATATTAGTGACACAGGCAGAGCTGTCACGTACGGGCCAATGGAAAACAGAGGCAACCTCATCTATAAGTTTGTTAAGGCACAAACACACATTCCAATTATAATGCAGAACCTAGAGGACCCTATCCCAAAGGTAATATTGATGAAACAAAACAGTAGTAACACGTTCAGTGAGTACATCATTTTTTTTCAAAGCATATTCTTGAAAAACCCATTTCTTCTTCACAGGCTACTGAACTGATTAAAAATTTGGCCAAAGCCAACAGCTACCAAATTGATAGTGCAACAACTGAAGATACTATTAAGCTGTATCAACTCCTGCGAGTGATTCCCTATGAGGGATTAGAAGTTATGTGGAAGGAATTTGCTGGAAATGCGGAGCAAAGGTTAAGTGTCTACTTCACATTTGCATTTCACAAATTCTTTGCACATTTTTTGCAAATGAATCCCAAACATACAGTTGAAGGCAGGGATTTTGGAGCCCAAGAGTGAACAGGAGCCAAGTGAAGTTAAGGGTCAGATTTAATTCAGATCTGATGATTCTAAGGGAATTCCCCCTTGTCACGTCAGCCATTCTCATTAGTAATTCATTTGTTTGTGAAATTAGAGATACTAAAAGATTTAAAGAAAAACGGAAAAAATACTTATTATAAAATGATATATATATATATTTACATATGTATATATTTATTTTTATTTTTTGTTCTCTTCAGACGCTGGTTTTTGGACACAATTGTTGAGATTAGTGATGCTCGAATCCTAAAGTTCCTGGAAATGAGGTTCCAGGCTGGTGACGTGACCCCAAATGAAGCTCTACAAACTCTTTTGCTGTCAGTTAACCATCTACAGGCGATTCCAGAGTTGGTTGAGATGGCTAAAGTGAGTAAACAACAAACGAAACTAAAAATGTGATGTTAAAATATAGAATATTATATAGTATAAACAACTACCACAGGAAATTCTTCATTGAATATCATCGTGTATTGTTTCTCTCCTTCACAGATGTTTCTGAACATACCTTTTAGTAAGTCTAGCCTGTATCTGTGGCATACTGTGGTCCTCTCCTATGGCTCTCTTGTGAACAAGCACTGTGCCTATTATACACCATGTCCAGTATCTGCTGTCCAGGTATTTCAAAACAAAATAGAATGCCTTCCAGTTGTACATTTTTGATTTTTTCATGTTTATCCTGTCAAATATCAAATGCCATTTAGAACAAAATTAGAACTTAACATTCAAAAGCTTATAATCCATACATAGCCGCTGCTGGACATGGCCACAGAGAGTCTGAGGAGTAACCATGAGGCAGATATGGTGCTTGCTCTGAAAGCACTGGGGAATGCTGGTCATCCAGGCAGCATTAAAACCATCATGCGCTTTCTCCCTGGTGTCGCTGCCACACCTGTGGATCTGCCACCCCGTGTGCTGAGTGCTGCTGTTCAGTCAATGAGACTCATCGCTGCTAGAGACCCTCTCAGTGTAGGTGCATGAGACCTGGAAGACCAAAAGATGGTGCCTTGCAATAGACAATGTTTGATATTCATCCTTCATGACTCTTAATTTTTTCTTTTCCTCAAGCAACCAGTATGTTCCAGGCTCAGGCAAACTCATCTTTTGTTTTCAGGTCCAAGATATCACTCTGTCACTCTTCCTGCAAAAGTCCCTGCCAGTTGAGATCCGCATGCTGGCCTTCTCTATACTGTTTGAATCAAAGCCACCAATGGCTGCTGTATCTACAGTAACTGCACATCTGTTGGAGGAAAAAGATCTACATGTTATTAGTTTTGCATTATCGTCCTTGCGAAGCTTTGCCAGATCCAGTACTCCAGATAACCCCTTCCTGTAAGGATAATCAGAAAAAATTACTATCCTCCAAACTCCTAAAACGCTTGGTTAATTTCATTGTTGTGATCTCTTCAACAGCTCTACTGCCTGTAATGTTGCAATGAAAATTCTAGCTCCTAAATTTGGTCGAGTCAGCTATCATTACAGCAAAGCATTGCGCATGGACTGGTTTAATGGTATGATCAAATGCAGCAAAGTAGATTCTTGCTGAGTAATTTGCAAGCTACTTATTTAAAATGCTACATTTCAATTTGATATGTCCCCAATACAGATGATTTCCTGATTGGAACAGCCACAGAGGTTTTCATGCTAAGAAGTGTTACAAACATCTTTCCCACTGAAATAATGATGAAAGGAAAGTTCTATTTCATTGGTAGAATTTTGCAGCTGATTGAGGTACAGTAAAATGCAGAAATATTGAAGGCATAAGTGAAGTTACACTTGATCTCACAATCATGTACAGTAATTACCTACTCTCTTTTTCAGCTTGGTATTCGCGCAGAAGGGATCAAGGAGCTATTTGGCTCCAATATCCCTGGATTCAATGGAGATCTTAGTTTTAATGACCTCCAAGCAATTTTTAATGTGGTGGGTATAGAACAGAGACATGATGGTCAGGATAGGTCATTGTAGATGTGTGTATGTTATATGTGATGTAATTTTTAGCTTCAAAACTGGGAAACTCTACCTGATGACAAACCCGTCCTCTCTGCCTACTCTCGTGCCTCTGGACAAGAGTGGTTCTTTGCTGATATCAACAAGGACTTCATAAAAAATATCATTAAGGTGAAACTTTACTTAAACAAGCTTTAACTTCACAAAAAAAAAAAAAAAACTCATTTACAAGACAAATAACTCTAATATTTATGTTGATCTGATATCCTGTTTACGAAGGCTGAAATATGAATTCACTTGCAGGCTGTCAGACCCTCAGCAGGGAAACAAAGCCTTCTGTGGCCTTCAATTGAGCAGTTACAGAGGGGGTTTTCATGGCACAAAACTAAACCCTTTTTGATCTTTGAAGTTCGCTACTTCCAAGCCACAACCCTGGGTCTTCCGTTGGAGATCAGCAAGTATTATGAATCCGTCAATGGCATCACTGTGAATGGTGAGAGAAGGCAATCCAACGCTACAACATGTTACCACCATAATTCACTATTTGGAAATGTTTTATTCATTTGATCCCAAAATTCGAATTTGGTTCTGCGCATTTTTTTATGTTTATGTCCTTATCTGTATTTTAGCAAAAGCTGAATTCAATCCCCAAACAGAACACCTTGGACAACTATTGACTTCAGATATCTCACTAGAGACTGATGGCTTCATTGGGTGATTCTTTTTTTTTTCTTTTTTATTCAATCAAAGAAATTGTCATAGGAAGCAGTCATTTAGCAGTGTCCTTTGCATCATTTCATTTCAAATGTTATGTTATCAAATATATTTCAAAGCTTTTCTTCTTTTTTAGTTGTTCAAAGGATTTTTGGATGTTCTATGGGATCAACACCGAGCTGTTCCAAAGTGGGTCTGAGTTGAAATCCAAAATCCCATTTGCATTGCCTTGGAAGTTTACTGCCAAAATCAATATTAGAGAGAAGAAATTCGAACTGGAGCTCCCTCCATGCAAAAAAGAGATTGAAATCTTCTCGATCAGGTATGACGTCGGGTATCTCCTTGTACTTAATCATAACCAACAACAACAATGACAAATAAATCAGTTTTTGTCTAGCGCTTAGTAGTAGTAGTCGTAGTAGTAGGAAGGTTAGAACCTACCACACTTCCCTCATACTCTAGAGGTGTTCCTCAGTTTCTTTATGGAAACTGGAAAAGATAGAAAAATAGTTGGAATAATTGGCTTTGAATATAGTGTGGATATGACTGACAATATATCACTCTTCACTGCACAATTACATTTGTAGTTTTGCATTTTTAAACACGAGGTAAAGTTGCATGGTTTCGTTTGTCTGAGCTTGCTGACAGAGGAAAAAATCCTCATCTTTATCCATGTTCATATAACCTGATCGCATGCTTATAAGTGGTAACTGGAATTTTTCCTTCTTAAAGCATGACCTTCATCTTGAAGGTCATGCTTCAAGATGAAGGTCAGGAACACCTAAACAACTGACACCTCTGTGTCAGCAGGGTACATAATTTTTCAGCAAACAGGATTGTTAAGTATATTTTTTCATGATGCCTAAAACTGAGCTCATTGAGATATATTTTGAGTATTACAAGAACTTCTGTGGTAGGACTGCGGTAATAGTTCTTGATTTTTTTTATTTTTATATTTATTATGAATCCTAAAAATGTGTGACAGCATCAAGTTATCAGTTTAGAAATATATGGAGGAGACACCAGACTCAAAGGCAATACAAACAGCTCTTATAATAACTAACAAGATTACAATATTCTCATAACTGTTCCGACTTTAATTCTACCCAGGTCCTAATATCTATTATAGGTAACACAACTTTTCAATGTAAGATGATCATTATCCAATGGATAAAAAAATTTAATAAAAAAAAATAGACAAATCTTAAATCTGAAACTTTGTAACCCTACAGCGAATCTTGGCTAAAGAAAACACATGATTGCAAATTGTGGGTATCCAATCTGATGGACTGGATTTCAAAGACAAAACCACAATAACACCCATGAACATAGATTGATGATGTGCACTATTGTGCAATAAATGTTTGTTTGGTGGCTCATTCAGCGGTTGAGGTACAGAACAAGATGTGTGTTGTGAGTGTTTTTAGGGTAGATAAGAGGGAAGATTTAGCAGGGACGCTGTTGGGCTGTTCAGAGCTGGTGGTTCTTTGGTTGGGTAGCAGCTGCTGTCTGCCTCACTGTGACCGTCTGCTCTGCCTCTGATAGAAAGCCAAGTTATTGCTTTATGGAAGATTTGCTGTGCTGTAACAAAATATGGTCTCCAGCTAAGTAAATAGATAAAGGAACAGCACTTCAGTGAGTCAGTGCAAAACTTCAAGGATCCGTGGTATAACTAAAGAAAGCAAAGCAAAAAAAACAAAAAAAAAATCAGTCTTTGGTTTCTGATGAGAGACATTAGCTGTATACTGATTTTTTTTTAAATTGTTATATACAACAGGCCTTCAGTTGAAATGGATGGCCATAGAACTTTATGAGAACACACCAAGGCAATATGTGAACCTATGGATTATCTGTTGTCTTCTTATTCTTGGACCAACAGGTCCAACGTATATGCAGTCTCTAGGAATATTGAAGAGCTAGCTTCTCCCAAAAGGACTCCAATGATGCCGAATGCTATTGACTCCAATGATGAAGTTGTCCGTACCGGCCCAACAGTTGCAAAGCCTGAGTTGAAAGAGGTACAGTCTACAGTATTGGACAACAAGTGAAAATGAGATTGAGACGTGATTGATTCAGTATAAATGGAGATTAAAAACAATATTTACTCTGTAAGATCATTTTTATCTTCCAAACTAGTTCATGACAAGAAACACTTGGCATCCGAGGGCAAAAATGTGTGCTAATAGTAATATATATGGAATGGGTGTCTGTGCGGAATCTGAGTTAAGGAGAGAGTATTACCATGAAGAGTACCCCTTGTACTATTTCCTGGGATACACAGACATGGTATTCAAAGTAGTCCCAGGTAAGTATACCAAGCAACATACATTGCATGATAAGATACCTGTTTCTTGTCTGTCATGAACCTATACGTTCTATATTCCCAAATTATGGTCATACTGTTAGATTCCCATGTAACTGAACATTATACAATATAAGAAGATATTCCTTCCTTAGTTGTACAAGCTGCATATTTCTTCAACCAACTTTTGTTTCTATACCTTAAATGTATGCTTATATTAGCCCAGTCTATCAAAGCTGTTGACAAGATTCATTTTGAAGTAAACGCTGGCTCGAGCGCCCATCCAATGAGCACCCATGAGCTCCTCCAAACTCTCAGAAGGCTTTCGAAGGTATTTGATAACCCTTACATAATAGTTATCCTCGAAGCTCTTCTGCTTTATTCAAAATTAAAATTCTCTTTCCACTTTATTTAAAAGGAAGCCACCCAGCATATACATTTTTCTGGTGATTCAGAATCAAGCGGAGGCAAATCTCAAAGTCCTCATGATGTCTTGACAGAGGTATGCTTAACACACTGAGAACACCCTAAATGAATTTTTGCCATATAGAAAGCACACATTTGTAAGCTTGTAACACAATTGAAGTTCTCGCAGTATTCTTGAATCTGTCAAAGGACCACATGTATTGTTATACATAAAATTTGGTTTGAAAAATCTACAAGACATGAAAAGGAGATACAAAGAGGAAATATACTGTATTTCAATTTCAATTGTAGTTCTTGTATGTTCCCTCAGCCTGGTCAACACTTTAGACTCCATTGCTTAAATGACAAAGTTCATAAATCTGAAAAAATGCTGTTGGTGTATGATTAAGCAAATATTGCGAGTTTAACTTCTCCTTCCAGACCAGGCCAGGTGCAGTGTACAAACATATGTCCCCACCATCATAAAACAGTGGTGGTATGTGTTCAGTTTTAGGGTTTCCATTTGGTGATACCTTTATTTAGGATAGATCAGCATGGGACTGCAAAAACAATTGCCAGGAATTGTGTCACTGGCACACCAATCTCCAAAGGGAATGAGCTCTGATACTCAGAGTGGCTCCTTTTTTGGTCTCCTTACAGTACATCTGTGAATCAATGGAGTGTAGGACCACACCTTTTAACAATAAATCTGAAATAGTCATGTTTTGCGTCCAGAGGATAGAAACTGTTTGTTTGGCCCTACCTTGAAATACTTCAATGTAACATGCACTTCTAATCGTGCTTTTAATGGACAAACCGGCGGATGGCGCAGGAGGTAGCGTGATCATCTTTGGGACCAGACCTTCCTGGTTTGATTCCCCACTCCTCCTAGCCTGTCAAAGTGTTGTTGAGCAAGACACTGAACCCCTAACTGTTCCTCTGGCGCTGGTAGACAGCATGCCAACTGCTCATGGTTCATCCATGATGGGTTAAATGCAGAGAACAAATTTCCCCAAAAGGGATTAATAAAGTATACACTATTATGAATGCTCCAGCTAACATTGGTGGTCTTCACTATGCACTTCTTGGATACGGACTGAATTGGTCCCAACACAGTAGGGTTATTGTTTAGATTTTTTTGGTATCCTACAGGCCTTGGACTCAACACCTGAAGCTGTATTCAACATCAAAGCCCTGGCCACAAGCAAGAACCAGAAGCCTGAAGGTTATGATGCAGCCGTGTACTACATGCCTGAGGCAAATATTCACAATGCCCAGCTGATTGTGTCTCAGGTTGGAGAAGACACCAACTGGAAACTATGCATGGATACCACAGTAAAAAGCCATGCTGATGCAAAGGTAGAAATGAAACACAAGATTTGTGTATTAGTTTTTAATTTGGGCTAAAAAGGGATTAAATAGTAAGGATAGCACTATCTAATCTTGCCACTCCAAACAAATGAAAACCTTAAAACCTCAATTCATCAGCGTACATTTTTCTATGAGTGACCAGTCTGTAATTTATCCTATAGTTCTTTGTACCAAAGAACTCCAATACTCCTAACACAGTATAGAAATTGTAAGATTGCATCAGAAAGTCTCACATCAGAAGGATCTAAGAGCAGGGGAACTATCAGATTCCAGTGAGTGCAATCAGGTAATCGGAGGCTGGTGAGCGAACTGAGTAAGGAGGACAGAGCAGCGGGAAAGAGCAGACTATAGGTTATAAAATCTGCAGACTGTGACAGTGAGCCTAACAACACATCTGAGAGACACTTTGATGATCATTTAACAGAAAACCTTGGATTTAAATGAACTATTGTGACCATTTGTTGTGTTCATAACTGAGCAGTAGTCCACATACAATCTTTTTTCTTCTTTTTTAGCATCAAATTCTATGCAAAAAGTCAAGGGTCTTATCAATTGTGGAAATGTCCCTTTGTGACTGATAACTTGTGTCTGTTACAGTCACATGTCAGATGGGGAGCCGAATGTCAGTCTTGATGATCATTTAACAGAAAACCTTGGATTTAAATTAACTATTGTGACCATTTGTTGTGCTCATAACTGAGTGGAAGTCCTGAACATACAATCTTTTTTTTTCTTTTTTAGCATCAAATTCTACGCAAAGAGTCAAGGATCTCCTCAATTGTGGAAATGTCCCTTTGTGACTGATAACTTCTGTCTGTTACAGGCACATGTTAGATGGGGAGCCGAATGTCAGTCTTATGAAATGTCGATGAGAACCGCAACTGCACAGCTTCCAGGTTCCAAACCAACACTGAAAGCGAAGGTACACTGGACTAGGATCCCAGAAACCATGGCACAATTAGGCAAAAAGTAAGTGTACACTGACCATTTTGGATGTTCTATCCATACTGAAAATATAGGGGAAAAAAATAGGACAATTGAATTAACTTACTTTGCTTGAGGATTGAATCATTTTTTTTAGTGTACATAGTCATATCATGACATTTTTTTTATTTCCGAGGATCGAAACGTACATCCCAGGCATGGCTCTTCTTCTTGGCTTCTACCAACAACATGAGAGAAATGCAAAGCAGGAGGTCTCTGCATCAGTTGTTGCTGCCTCAGCAGACAGCATTGATGTGAAAATGAGATTCCCAGAGGTGTGGAAAGAGCTATTCACCCCCTTCATTTGGATACAAAAGTTGGAGATCCTCATGTAGGATATAACTAGGGCTGATTGCTTTATCGTATTTACAAGGTTGTGCCTTTTTTCTTTCTTTCTTTCTTGTCAATAGTATACAGTCTATCGTCAGGCTATTCCATTTCCACTGCCACCTACGGAGTTTCAAGCAATTCATGATGACACCAGAAACACAACAATTGATATCCTTGGATGAGCATACAACATGTGAGCACCTTCATGAGACAATCGTGTGTGTGTGTGTGTGTGTGTGTGTGTGTGTGTGTGTGTGTGTGTGTGTGTGTGTGTGTGTGTGTGTGTGTGTGTGTGTGTGTGTGTGTGTGTGTGT
>CAAKHD010013611.1:81768-139268 GCA_901007705.1 Fistularia tabacaria | reverse complement strand
CATGGCTGAACAGTCAAAGTGAATAGGTCTCCTTTGTCTCCTGGATGAATTCATTTTCTTTATTGTATGAACTTGTGCTGAGTTAAGTCGGTCGAACAATATATTTTGTGTGGATTGGAAAGTAGACGGATTTGTCTTTTGTAGCAAATGTAGCACTAAACTGGCTTAACCATGACAATGAAGGAAGTCTTGGACTGAGGTAATGGCTCCACAAATCTTTACTTCCAATGATGCTCACTTCTTCTCCGCAGCCTACTCATAACAAGCACATATCATATGTGGGACTGATAAATGTGTTGCAGACACATTGCAGAAATTGCCTCATCCTCCAGCAAGCTTTATCTCCTACTGTCCTCATCCACAAAAAGGAGAGAAGCAAAAGGTTACTTGGAAGGGAGCAGCGTCTTGGGATCACAGTGTCCTTAGCAGCATGACTCCTTTCATGCTTCATTCACTACTTTATCAGCTCCTAAGAAGAATATGAAGGTGTGGAGGAGAAGCCTCGTCACCCTGAGACAGTGAGGGAGGAGCTGTACTCGATCTTCTCCTCCCCCCATCCCCTCACCACCAGCTTTCTCCTTCACTTGCTAACTGCACGCGTGGTTAAATATCATTGCTCAAAGGGATTCAAGGTGCCATATGAGCACACTTAATCAGGTGACATATTAAATTTGTGATATTCACACTATGACATAGTGGACAAAAACAAACATTAAGGACAGATTATGTGTTCATAAGTGCTGTTAAAAAAGCTACTACAGCAACTTTCCAATGCATCAATAACCTGAGCATATAGGCAAAAAAAATTCTTCTTCTTCTTCTTCTTCTTTTCCTTTCGGCTTTTCCCTTTCAGGGGTCGCCACAGCAAATCAACCTCCTCCATCTAACCCTATTCTCTGTATCCTCCTCTCTCACAACAACTACCTTCATATCTTCTCTCACTACGTCCATAGATCTTCTCTTAGGTCTTCCTCTAGACCTCCTCCTTAGCATCTCCCATTCCAGCATCCGTCTACCAATATAGTCCCTATCCCTCCTCTGTACATGACCGAACCATCTCAGTCTGGCTTCTCTGACCTTCTCTCCAAAACATCTAACATGAGCTGTCCCCCTGATGGACAAAAAAATATATATATATGTATGTGTGTGCGGGTGGGGGGTGGCTGAGTGATCAGCAGGGTGTGGTCGCGCGTCAAGTGCTGTCTGCTAAGTGAGCCATTGCATGTAGAGACGTCTGCAATCCCCCTCCTTCAGCGTCTGCCGCTGACCGCCCCTGTTGGGGTCCAGGAAGCAGTTAGTACATCATCCGTAGTCAGTATATATCCTGCCCCTCACCAAGACTCACTATGCCTCCTTGTGGAAGCCCACAGAAACTGGCTGAATTAGTGAGAGATCTCGGAGCTGCAGTGATCCCCAGAGGGGCCTGTGCCAACCACTGCCCCACTGCCACGTGGGTAAACCTGGGAAAGTGATGGCTAGGGGAAGTACACTCTGAACACAAATCTGCAAACAACACGCAATAGACGGAGCCCAGCAGACCAGACTACCGGCAGTCCCCTGCAGCTCAAACCAGAATGAAGTTCGTCGTGAGTTTCTCATGCCACTGGAAGCTACTCTGTTAGTACGAAGAATGGTGGGAGTGAGGACCGCGCACCCACACCCTCACCCTAAACTCTTCCCTTGCTCCATCTATCTGCACCACTCCACTAGACCCCCAAAAGTCTTGTAACTATGTGGAATGACAGCATGCACAGGCCAGGATGTGGCTGGGAGTTCCTAGTCAAACCATGCACACAGGCGGCAGTGGAGTGATGGTCATTGTGTTGCGGAATGAGGCAGCGCATCACCTTGGCAGCTTTCATTGTGTGAGCAGCTCCACACTGGATGGTACACCTTCTTTTGTAAAAGTGGGTCTGGAAGGCATACGTCGCATTCACGGTGTGGGTTTTGCTGTGAAGACCAAACTGCTGCAGCATATCCCGGAGTCCCATGTAGGCATCAGCATCAGCGAGCAGCTCATGATATGGCACATTCTTCTTGCTAAGCAATGCTTTGCCACTCTCATCGGTGCCTATGCACCAACCCTGAATGCAGAGATCAGTGAAAAAGAAGATTTCTACAGAAATCTTGATGCAGTCATCCACGAAATCCCAGCCACAGACAAACTCCTACTTATGGGCAACTTCAATGCTTGAGTGGGTACCGAACATCTTATCTGGAATAAGGTCATTGGACAGCATGGGGTAGGAAAAATGAACAGCAATGGGTGCTAGCTACTATCCCTCTGTGCAGAACACCAACTGCTTGTTACAAACACCACCTTCCAGATGAAAAACCACCTCAAAACCAAGTGGCAACATTCGAGATCCAAACATTGGCATCTTCTTGACTATACCATTATTCGCCAAAGGGACAGGCAGGACGTGACGATTACCAGAGCCATGCGTTGGGCAGAGTGCTGGACCAACCATGACATAGTCAGATCAAAACTGCATCTGGTCATCCAACCCTGCTGCCCCAAACAGAAACTGAACATTACAGCTCTTACCAACCCAGAAACCAGTGACAACCTCTGTTGCCAACTTGCATGCAACCTTTCCCATATCCAGGAGGATGCTGATGTCAATGACTGGTCAGCTCTATCTGCAGCCATCCACTCTGCAGCCTCAAAAGCCCTTGGCATCAAGCCAAACAGCACCAGGACTGGTTTGACAACAACTCTTCCCATATCCATGTGGCCCAAGAAAAGCAGCAGGCGCTCAAAGCTCCACTTTCCAACCCACGATCAATTTAAAAGTCTCCTCAATCACACCAACCCCATAGACCTGAACTTTCTTGACACGCTGCCAGTTATGCCTCAAATGCGACGTCTAGACACCCTGTCACACTTCTCCGAAATACGCAAGGCCATCAGGAGTTTAAAAACCAACAAAAGACAAGGACCTGACGGTATCTTCGAGGAGGGACTGAGACATGGAGGTAATCTTCTCACAGGCTGTGTTCACCTCCTGATCACCCAAATCTGGCAATCCCTAGAAAATACCCCAGGGCCGGAAGGATACCAACATCATTGTCCTATACAAGCAGAGAGGGGACAGAGCAGACTGTGGCAACAGCCGAGGAATCTCACTCCTCTCCACAGCAGGAAAAGTGCTTGCACAGATTATCCTCTCCTGGCTGGTGGAGTACATTTCAGAATGTACTCTCCCTGAAAAGCAGTGTGGCTTCCAGATGTCCAGATCAACAACTGATCTGATCTTTGCTCTACGGTAGCCTAGACTCCATGCAGCACTCCCTGGACACCATCTCAGTGCTATACCAATCTTTCGGTCTCTAAGTCAACACCATGAAAACTGAGGTCATGGCTCAAATCTGCACCAAATCCCCCTCACCCGCTAGCCTCCATATCAATAGTTGTCCACTTAATCTTGTCCATCAGTTCACCTACTTTTACTTACTTAAATATACTACCGGATTAACAAAGCCGCATCAGCTTTTGGGCGTCTCGGGAAAAGCGTTTTTGACAACAATAATCTGAAAACCACTACCAAAATGGCAGTTTATAACGCACTCTGTTTCCCCACCTTACTCCATGGGGCTGAAATGTGGGCTTCATACAGATGCCAAATAAACAGTTGGAAATGTTCCACAGAAGATGTCTCCGAAAAATTCTCAAAATGTCCTGGGAAGACCGGATCCCCCGCACTGACATTCTGACTGCAACTAGCACAATCAGCATGGAAGCAGCTCTAGCCAGCAGGCATCTACACTGGGTTGGCTACACTATTCGCATGCCAGGCTATCGTCTCCCACACCAAGTCCTCTATGGACAACTACAAAACTCTAAACGGGATGCTGGTGGCCAGAAAAGGCGCTGCAAGGACTTTACCAAAGAACTGCTGAGGTGCCGTAACATCAAACCTGGCCACCTCGAAGTGCTAGCATCTCACAGACCAACCTGCCGAGCTACGTGCAACGAAGCAACAGAACAAATCAACATTATCTTCATTCAAAGCAGGACCACAAGACGCAAACAACACCAGCAAGCAGACCCAACATTGGGATATACATGTTGTGTTAATTCCAGCAGGATGAAAGTCTTGATCTTGAAGACCTGTATGCATATTTTATTACATTATTTTCACCTCTGACTTATAGTTTTTATTTACTTGAGTGGATTAATAATTCTTGTAGTTACACTCTGTCAACAGAATAGTCTTCACATCTGTAATCTTTTGTTCAGCAGACTGACTTTGTTTCATATGAAAGATTGTGTTGATATCAGGTATATATGAAATACAACAGGCAGATGCAGACAGCAGGAAATGAAAAGAAATGTATTTTAAACTTGTGGTTTTCAGTAAAACTGCAAATTTACTCCTGAAGTAATGGTATGGGTCTACGAAAAAAAGGCTACTCAAACCAACTTCAGAGGCTGAACTGATGTTTGAAATACAAATAAACGGAAACAAATGAAGAAAACCAAATAACCTGATCAAAATCGAATGAAATGTATTGCCTGAAAAAAATCTCTACTTTCACGTTCATTCATTAGTTGAAAGTGGCTCTGCATGATGAAGTTATTTGAGAGGAGCATTAATACCTGAACACTTTTATACATTCAACCCTATCAGCCAAACATGCCTTTAAAAAGTACTATTAAGTGTTTTTTGGGCAGAGCGCCTGGTTCAGTATGATGGACATAAAATGTCTTAACCTTAGGTTTGTCCTCATTAAAATTGACAACAACAGAACTTTAAAAATTATTATTCTAAGCCCTGCAGGACTATTTGGTTATGCACTTTGCATATTTTAAGGCAGGTGGTCAGGTAATTTTGTGTGTGTCTTTATAAGTGCCCGAATTACTTCAAAAATATCTATTAAATTGCAAATACTGTTGTATGATGAGGAAAAGGTGTCCAATTAAACACTGAACAGGTTCAATTAAAGATATAATTGCCTTAGGCAACAAGAAAGGCTGACAGTATGGAGAGAAAGAATCGTATCAAGAGGCCGTGTGTGCATTCAGATAAGGAAACTCTTCATTGCAGTAATAATGTGTGCAGTTGGACTGTAAAACTTCCAACTGTTAGCTCCTGAAAGAAAAAAGAAATCTTTGACAGAACTCATAAATAATGAGCTTCCGAATATTCTCAGATGTGATGTGATTTTATGATGTACTCTCAAAGATTAACTGATAGCCTTTTCAATTAAGATAAATCCATTAGCTTTAAGATAAAAACACCACTAAATTACCATCGATAAATGTGTGGTCTTACAGATTAGCTGAAAGGTTAATGTTAGGATCTGATTTAATAATGCAAATACATGCCTTTGGAAATGGTCTCCTTAAAAGATATGGATGAAATGGCAAATGTGTTCCTCCACTGGGAAAGTTGTGCATGTTAAAACTGACGGTCCACATACTGATTGTGATTATAGAATTAGTATAATGGTATAATCATTGCTTATTACAAGGTCTTTTTTTCATATAAAGTAGAGAATTACCCTATTTGTTCATTTGTTGGGCCTTTGACTTGGTTCTAAGAAAATACATATTTGGGAAAACTCTTCTTCAGACATTTGCTCAAGAATTGCTTGACACTGTGAACAAGTACGTAAGCTTCAAGTTCCCATATATGCTGGCATGATCAATATTATAGATTTTAAAACTGAAGTGGAAACTGCTTTTGAATCTGAACTACAAGCTAAGAGCCAATATACCACTGTGGTCATGTCAAGGGGGCCATCTTTCTTGTTTTTTGGGGGGGAGAACCATAGAGGGCTGATCCATTGTTACTTCCACAGATTTATACATTATACGATAGGTCAAAGGGGTTTTGCTATGCTTGGATAAAAGTTGTGAAAGAAATGATAAAAACAATGTGCTGGATTTGGTTGGTAGACTAAGTGAGAAGAAACTGAAAAAAGCAAAGAAATTTGTTCCATGGTTTGTCATGCACTAAAGTACCTCTAATTCTTTACTCCCTCTATCCATAGCTATTTACTAAGCATGTTTTTTATCTGCTTCCAACTGAATTGCAAGCTTTACTTTCCTTTTTTACAAGCAGCTGACTGACATATCATTTATTAAACAAGCTCAAAAGCCACTAATGGTAAAACTAAATGTAAAACTAATGGTAACTAATTGGAAAACCCTGTTATTAGTTCTATTGTAACTTTATACTACGATAATACACAGAAACTTGAAAGTCTGTTAATGCTCTATAACTTCACAATTTTCATCACAGTCAACAGCAAGCAGTATAACACCCATGGAGCTGACAGCAACAGAGATGTCCAGTCCACTGCAGTAGAATTATACATGTAAATCGTAGTCAGAGTGTGCAATCTGAACCACAAAAAACAAAAACTGTCTCAGTCTATATGTGCAAATCCACTCAAGATCATTTCAAATAATCTTTGACAAAAAATTTTCACATATTAGCCTGTCATATTGGAATTTCTTAGTACTGAATTGTAACTGTGCTCATGAAGAGTAGGACCAGATACATAACCTGTGTGGATCAAGACCCACTTTCAAACTGTCAGTAATACGATGTCTGAGTCTATCCATATTACTGCCTTTCCCTTGTCTCTGAACCAGCACTTACACACATGACAATCCAAGCAAAGCCTGACCCAAGAATTACTGAATCTATTTATTCTAGTTGGACTGGCTTTCACATTCCAATTATTTGAGTGTCAAATACAGTATAATTCTCATTGTCATAGCTACATCTTGCCATCCTTAACTACATAGGCAGTGCCTCTTTAATATGACATCACTTAGTTTGTAAATAATTTGGGTCTTTTGTTCTAGTTTCAAATTGGTGTGAAACTGAAATGTTGGAACTTGCAGAGGAGGAAATTCATACATAGAATCATTTTTACAACAATGATAATAATCATAACATGACATTGGTACCAGCAGCAACGTTTTTGTTCTTGTTGAATTTTGTATCTTTCACAATATCGTGCTGCCACTGTGTCATTATCTTCAGGTGACATTGATCTACTGTCCCATTATTTCCTTTGTTTTTCATCTTCTTTGAAAACACTATCAATATAACACAGTCAGATCATATATGAGTTAAAATTGCCTTTTTCTCCTCTGACCATGTAATATAACAATTCATTTTCCCCAAATCTAGCCTTCTTGAAGTGCTCAGTGAGCTAGATGTGGACAGCCTGGCAAACCTTCCTGTAATTGTTTCAGAGTTAAAAATGTTCAAAATATTTCTTTCTCTCTCAAAATAATTTTAACCTTGTTACTGTGTGATCCATCTGTTTGGAATAATGCTTTCACACATAAAATATTGGTTCAGGTCCAGCTGTTAAATTCTGAACTCAAGCACGTGTGAAAACTGTCCGAGCATTGTATATATACTGTAATGGATGTGAAAAGAAACAGCCGCGGTTAGAAAAACATGACTGAAGTTCCCCCGCTCAGCCATGGATTAGGATCCTTGGCTGAATAACTCACTAAGTTTCAATCACTTCCTAATGTATTCAGTTGTGCTAATACTGCCAAATTCTACACACTTATTCTGGCACAGTCATCAAAATAAATCAATTTATGCAGAGATGCATTTACAAACATAACAAGTGTCATTATGCCTGGCATGGGGACTGACATTTGCAAATATTACTACAGTATATTCAATGAATAATATTTTGAATACTGCTTTTGACCAACCTGTTTGAAGAAGAGCCAAAAGAACAAGTTCCAATATACTTGGACTAATCCTTAGTATGATCATGAAAGGGTTTTAAAAGTAAAGGTCGTGGCATAACCCTGAAATGGTCTCAGAAAGCTCAAATGACATTTATCTAAAAAGTGTTTCTTTTATTCTGGTTCTCCTTAATGCATTAAAGACTTTATGTGTTCCTGTTGCTACTATATTCGAGGTCAAGCAGATGTTAATGTCTTTGTTCTTTTCTCTCATGGGTTTAAACAGGTTTATTTCATAGCCCAAAATGACGTTACAAGCCCAAATGAATCCAAACATGATTAGTTCTAATCATTGTTTTCACAGGTCACATTTTATAGACATAAAGCTCACCACTGTAACAAATCAAATGTTGTACTCTGTACACTAAATTGATAGTGCAAGATGTTTTGGAGAGAAAGTCAGGTACATGTTAGATGATCCGGAGATAGAGCTAAAGAAGCCAGACAGAGATTTTTTGGACATGCAGAGAGAAGGGGCAGTGACTAGATTGGCAGAAGGATGCTGAGGTTGGAAATGGCCGGCAGGAGGCTCAGAGGAAGACCGAAGAGCAGATATATGGATGTAACAAAAGAAGACATGAAACTAGTTGGTGTGAGAGAAGAGGGTGCAGGTGATTAGCTGGTGATTAGCTGACCCCTCAAGAGAGCAGCCAAAAGGAGGAGGAGGAGGAGAAGAAGAAGAAGAAGAAGAAGGGCCATACCTTCTCATTACATATCGGAGGTGTAAATTGTCTAGTGACTTAATTATTTCGCCTGAACTATTCGTTTAACCAGTGCTTAATCACAGTATTTCCAACTCATTATAATCAAATTGTATTTCATCAGCAAGCTCGTTGTAATGGATAAAATGTTCTATTGACTAATGAAAGCTTGCCTCTCTCTTTTTGTCCCAAGTGTAAATGCAGCAGCATTATTAGTGTGTGTCATGCAGTCACAGGAATCTTCAAAGAACTTCACAGTGAATACTTTTCATTTTTGAAGTGCAGAGGACTCACATATTTTCTTCAGTCTTTAAATAGTCTTAGTGTCATGCCAGCAGGGCTTTAGAACAGTTAATTAAATTAGTTTAACCTGAAACATGACATTCGTTTTCATGTGTTTGCTTAGCATTGGACACTCAGATTAGAACTATTAGCAACAAGTAATGAAAGGTTGGCAGTCTTATCCTGTGGTCAATCCTTCTCATAGACATGAACAATTAGTCACCGTTATTATTATTAGTAATATTTTTTTAACATTCTTTTCTCAGAGTTGCTTATAAATCTATGTACACTGAAAAGCTATTTCTTGATGTGTTGCAAGACATGCACAGTGTAAGGACCTCTCTTGAGACAAAGAGCATTTCATTTCAAAGAAACACGTTCATCTCTATCCATATCCTCTTGCCAAGGGTTGCATGGATGTCAAGAAATGCAGCCAAAAAAAGAAAAAAAGAAAAGAACCCTGCAGTCAAGTCTATGTGAAAACAACATTTTTGACCACACAACAAAGCTAATAATACAACTGCCAAGGAATGTTATTCATGTCGTTGCATTTCACTGTGCCTGTTCCTACTTTTACTCTGTTGTACAACAAAATTGGTTGATGAATTATAAGGCCCTGAACTAATGGGTAAAAACTACAGTTGTGAAAATATGGTTTACTTTCTTACAGAAATAAAGCTGGAATGACTTGTTTCATTTTTTTTCGCATTTAGCTTTGTTGACTGGTCAAGACAGGGTCAGACGACAAATATAGCCTGGACACTGGCTTGGTTGAATTCAAATAATTGGATTTTACTTTCCATGACTGTAAGTCATTTTCAATCTGAAAACTGATAAACACTTTTTATAGTGTTCATGATACCCTCAGGCTCTCACACCTTTTTTCATTCCTGGCAAAGCCTTGGCATTTTTCATTATCTTCCAGTCTACATATTCCTGGTAAACTCCAACTCAGCCATTCTCTTGAGGTTGAATTTGCAAGGTACAGGTAGTGTTTGCTCCCACTCCCTAATGTAGCACTCAACAACATTATATCAGATTGCACTTCAAACAACTTCTTGTGGGTGTAGTCCAACTTTTTCTTAAAAAAAATATAATTCATTCAGCAAATTTTGACATGGGACATATTAGAATGCACGAAGCATGTCCAATAATCAATATGTCTCATTTTTGAAGAAACCCCATCGGACCAAATGCTTTCTTATATTGATAAAATACAAAATACCACTATTGATGTCCACAAAGTCGTAATGGAAAGCACTCTGATTGCCTTCTCCATATGCAAAGTACTATACAGATAGTTAGACTAGATGCTCAGGAGGTGTGGTAGGTAATCCATTTCTCTATGCCAGAAGGTCAGATAGATTAAACCCAGCTATAAAGATCCCAGTTTTTGATGACAGCTGCAGGGAAACTAAGCAATTCAAAAACTGAACTCTCAATAAGATACAAAATTAACTTCTGGTCTTCTTGTGTGAAAGTCATAATTTTATAACAAAAAGAACAGTCACTTTTCTCACCCTTACTAGAACCAATGCATTTACTGAGGCTTATATTCGAAAGAGTGACACTGAAGCCAGAGGCTGTAAATCATGAAATCACTGGATGGACACTCCATATGAAATTGAAAAGAAGTTTACATTTTCATATTGCAATCATCAATGAATATAGTCATTGCAAAATTTTCCAACTATTTTTGTCTAACTTATAATCCCTCTAAATATCACAAATTCTGCATTAAGAGACTCTCCCTGCTTTGAAGAATAGAAATCTAAGCAGCGCAAAAGCAACATAGCTAGACTCACTCTATTATGCATTACTTATCTCTTGCTGTCGGGTGTTAAATGAGGAAAAAAAAAAAAATCAGCCTTTGGTGATAATATTTTCTCTCCTTCATTTCACTCACTCTACATGCCATGTTTAAACGTAGCCCATATCACCATCCATTTATTCAGCATAAACACAGATAAGTTCCTCTAAAAACTATTAGTACGTATGGATATATTCCTCCTCTAACTGTACTAACACAATGAGACAGTGGTTATAATATTAAAATTTTAATACCATATTGGAAAATATTATCTACAACAAAATTAAACCCCCAAACTGTGTTTGTTGTTAAAAGAAGAGGATGAAACCTAGTTCCAGACAATTGCATGGCTGATATTTGTAGGTTAGTATGCATTAATGAAAGTATTGCGATGAAAAAAAAACAGAGTATTTCTCTTTTGGCATATGTTATCAAAATAAAAATTAATAAAAATTAATCAAAAATTAAAATTTATAAAAGATAAAAAAGTTAGAATGAAAGATGAAGTAATTACAAAAAAACACCTTTTCATAATACTCCATTATTATTTACAATCTCAATAAGACGATTTCAGTATATCATGTGATGTTCCTCATACTTCAGCTTATTATGCCAAGAACTTAAAGCAGTCAAACATTTAAGGGAGAGCTCTCCAAATAGCAATGATGCAATGAACTGATGGAACTATTTTGATTTAAAAAAAAAAAAAAAAACTTTTTTCATTAAAGAATAAACCACTGCCCTGGAAGCGCCATGCAATATTAAGATCTCTTCGAGGCTCAACATTGAGTAAATGAATTATCTTCTTCAGACTACAACATCAGTCACTGTTTGTGTGAGGCTGTGTGAAGTGATGCTCACAGACATGGGCAGGAATATTTAAAAATAATAGAGATGCAGATGTAAACATGAGTGACAGCCGATTGAGCTACAGTGTTCAACTCTGACAAGTCATGCACAATTTGAGCAGTTTGAAGGTGTACTATGTTACACAGATTGCAACACTGCAACTAATAGGATCTCATATGCAGGTTTCCTGAAGGTACAGCAAGGTTTGTATTTATTCGTTTATTTGAAAATATACATTTTGGAAATAAAAGGGTAATCATTTATTTTATAATTAAATGTATTTTATCTTGATAGATAAGGGTATTATAGGACCATATTTAGAATAAAAATCTTTTTACTGTAAGAAATCTTGACTTGAAATAAAAGCCCTGCTTTTCGACAGATGATACTTAAGTCTTAATTCAAATAAGAACATTTCAGTGTTAGTTAACAATATCTCCCACAACATTTTTTTTGACTCATCATCTAAGTCACTTTTGAAATGAAAATGAAACATGTTTTATATCTAAATATGAACACCTATAAACATTTAATGATCAGACTACATGTGACAGCTGAACATATTCACATATAATGTTTTTAATTTTAATCTACATGTCACTTTGCTATTAAGCAGTACAAATCAAAATGTATTTTTTGGAATGAAAATTGGATTTTTGGAGGTTTAAGACTCCTCTTATAGCAAATATATCACATTAAAATACATTTTCCATTAATTTACATAAACATCTTTCCACAGTGCTTTAAATCTTATGTCAGACAAAACACAGCGACACTACATTTTGAAATGCTTCTCTTTCAAGATTTTTGGTCAGCATTAAAATCCAATCTCTACCCAGAGATGGCATCACAATAAGGAAAATACTTTATTAATACAACATGTTATCATGATTTGAATGTGGTCAGATATTTTTCAACCGCATCACAAGGTAACCTCAAAATTTCCATTGTGTTAACACAATCTAAGCAAAACATCTGCATTTTTGTCACTACAACATCAACATTTCTGCCATAACAGACAGAGTGAAGGCAGATAGAGATCACAAACTCATCAATCATCAGCAACCATAATTGTATGCCTTTGCAGTAAGTATCTCAGTTACAAATTTTTCACAGATATCATCAAACAAGCATTTGATTAATTAGTGCTCCAAAAAGAAAAACGTAGAAAACTAATAGTACACAAAGACATAGATGGAGTATTTCCTGTAAAAAAAATTTTTAGCTTTAAAACCTGATGAAAGGTTTAGTATTTTTTAAAAGTGAAATGACATATCCTATTTTCAGTGGTTAATATCATGAGGTTTTATTTTAACCCAAACCCATGTTCTTAAACCTTTCTGAGCAGTCTTGTTGTGCTTTTATGTAATCCTGCAAACAGTCACTATGTAGGAAAAAATAAAAGGTAATGACCTCTTTCTGGACAAAGAAGCAGTAGGCGGTACAATAAAAGTGTATCTGGCAATCCTCAACCTGCCATCCTGAGACATATTCCACCTCAGACTACAATGCAGGGTTTGCTCATGGGGACAGAGATCAGGTCTCTCTGAGAATAAATAGGATAAATAACCCTGATTATTCATCAAAAGCAGTGTCATCAACCTAGAGGCTTAATATAGAGATACCTAGAGGGATGTTCTTCCTTGAGATTACCTGGTAACCCCAAAAGCATAACATAGGGTGGTGCTGAGTGCCCATGCAACTCTAAGATATGTGGTACCAGTTGAGAATATTCCCTAAAGATCATGTTGCTTTTATATAACTGTTGCCAACACATACTTCGAAAGTTTGCTCTCCAAAGTTTGTTGTCATCCATTGAGAGGCATTGTGGAGTTGCAATCAATAAGGCATAACTAACTGAAGAGGACTGTGTTGGTGACTGCCTCAGTAAAACCTCCCGCCGGATAACACTTCCTCCATCCACTTATTTCTGCTCAAAACACCATGATAGATAACCAATCTTTTTCACCAGAGAATGAATTAAACATGGCGGATCAAGTTTTCAATTATTTTCAATTTTCAATTTTAGCACCATCTTGACGTTTGCTTTAAGTACATATACTTTTAAAATGTTTTATAAAAAACAAGATGATTTAAGCCTTGGCATAACACACATGATGCATAGATTTTATTTTCATCATTTAATGGGTTATGTGTGGCGCAACTGAGGCAGAACTTTCACTTAAAAGTCCATGGTAGAAATAATACTGAGGTAGGGACTTTGAATGTCGGGACTATGCCAAGAAAAGCTAGAGAGTTGGTTGACATGATGCAGAGGAGTGTGGATACACTATGTGTCTAGGAGGTTCGGTGGAAAGTTGGAGAGGCTAGAAGCTTTAGGAGCAGGATTTAAGGTGTTTTTAATTTGATGAGAAGAGAAATGGAGTAGAAGTTATCTTGAAGGAGGCGTTTATTAGGAATGATTTGGAGGTGAAAAGAGTGTCATATAGAGTAATGAACATAAATTAGAAATTGATTGTGATGTTCAATGTTGTCAGAGGTTATGCCCAGCAGGTAGGTTGTAAGTTAGAAGAGAAGGAGAAATGAGTTGTGAGTGAGTGAGTTGGATGAAGTGATGTAGTGAATTGGAAGACTCTGGTGGCAAGGAAGACTAAGAGAGCAAAGGCAGAACAGAGGACGAAGTGGTGGAAGCTGTAAAAGGAAGAGAGCTATGTGGTTTTCGGGGAGGAGTTAAGATAGGCTCTTGGTGGTCAGGAGGTCCTTCCAGACGATAGGACAACTGCAGCTAATGCGATCAGGGAGACAGAATGAAGGAGGTGCAAGAGTATATCCAGAGAAAGAGATTAGCTTCGAAAAATTGGGACACTGTTGGGTAACAGGAGTATAGCAAGATGCAGCGTAAGGTGAAGGCAGGTAGGAAGATAGTGGCACTGAGGAAAAGACAGAAAGCAGAGCTGGAGGTAGCAGAGCAGAAAATGTTTAGGTTATCTTTGGGAGTAACACGGATGGATGGGATCAGGGAATAAGTCCTTCGGAACATTCTAGATGTTTTGGAGACAAAGTCAGTTCAGTTCAGTTCAGTTTATTATGATTATTAAGTCAGAGTGGACAGACTGAGATGGTTTGGAAACGTATAGAGGGGAGATAGTGAATATCTCAGTAGAAGTATGCTGAGGTTGGAACTGCCAGATAGGAGACCAAGAGAAGAGTTAGCAGGTGTGAGAGAAGAAGTTGCAGAGCAGAGTGTTAGATGAAAGCAAATAATTCACTGCGGTGAACCCAAGAGGAGCAGCTGAGAGGGAAAGAGGAAGAAATAGTTGCTGAGTTGATTAGATCTAAAAGACACCAATCATTTATCAGAAAAAAGAAGAAAAAATACTGCAATGAAACCAGTGACACTATTAGAATAAAGTGAATATTGTATAGAATGCTTATTGAAAGGTTGTTTATCAAATAATATGAATGAATATGCAATGAAATATTTGCACAAACCAAAAGACACAGAAATACTTAATTAAATATCTAGCTTTTAGCCTGAGTTTATCAGTCCCTGGAGAAATTATAGTGGTTCATTGTATGTATGTTATTTTCACTATTATTCAGAATCAGAATCAGAATAAGAAATACTCTATTGATCCTGGAGGAAATTGAGTGATTTTAGGTCTTCCATAAAGAAAATAAATAAATAAATAAGAAGAGATTAGCATGAATAATTAAAGAAGGTTATAAAATAATAAAATAAGATACTACAGATAATAAAATAAGATATTAAATATAGATGGTGTAAAAGTATAAGATAAGTAATACAACTCAATAGTATTTCACAAACATGACAAATGAGGATCAGTCAAACATTCAATAATGATGATACTTCATATATCTTGACTTTCTAATGCCCCCGACTGATTATAAAATCCCTTTCATTCACAATTTTGAAATCATTACATCAGTACAATCACATCTTGTCTGCTTTGTGCAAATTAATGCCTGAAAACTGATCTTTAAATAACACAGCATCCCCACTGCTGTCTTTTAGATTGTTAATTACATACCTCCCCTCCTCCCCATTAAAACCTTTCTTCTGGATGATCCTAGTGACTCCTTTGAGCAGTTTTGTCCTCTTGACCCTGTGGGCAAAAGCACCTTGCATTGTGACTTCCAATCAAGTGATCTGATCCCCTCCCTTCTTTTATTCAGTCACGTTGTATTCCTTGAAGGATCTTGATCAAAACCCTGAAACATACAGTTCTCACAGCTTATCGGGATTCGTAGGTCCTTTGAAATTACAATCTAATGAAACTACATCAGCATCTAGAAACCATTTCTTCTCCATATCCCCTGTAAACATTGGATTGAATGATTAAGTCATAAAAAAAATTACAAAATCTTGATCAAATGTACTTGTTATTTCATTTCATTTTGTGGTAATGTTTTTTTTTTTTGTCGATCCTAAATATGTTTTTTTGTTTGTTTCCTCTGATATGTAGTTGCAAAAAGATAATTTTATTGCATTTGCAGGTTTTTGCACCACTTTCACATTCTCAATAACTGAAGCAATTACAACATTAAAAACATAATTCCTGCTGTCCCTACATTATATCATTCGCGCTATTTGTTTTGATTAATCACCCACAGTGCGCGCGCACACACACACACCCACACCACACACACACACACACACACACACACACACACACACACACACACACACACACACCCACACCCACACCCACACACACACACATACACATACACATACACATACACACACACACACACACACACACACACACACACACACACACACTCTCACCAAATAACCAGTATTCTCATAGTAGTGACCACGTACTCTTAATTTTGGATCAAAGTACATCTAAATCAGCTCCTATAACTTTTAGCTGAGTTTTGATAGTTGCTTTGGTTTCCAATCTGAATGTATGTATTGTTAGTTTTCAGAATAGGCAACACTGAAAAGCTCTGACATTTTCTCGAACTGGACCATAAGTACCACTAATGGGAAAATGATGGAAAACAAACTCTAGTGGTGTACAATCAAAGTAAAGATAAAAAGACAAATAGCAATGTCTTGTATATTAACCACAAACAATTCACTATTTTTCAAATTGCTCAGTTTTCTCCAAAGAGCCAAACGTTATTTATTAAAGCTTGAAAAACACCTCTCAGTTCAATCTACCCAAGCTACAACATGGAAGTAGAGGTAAATAAAGAGTTTTTATTTCGATTTCTACCATTTTTCGCTCTATATGTTATTTATATCTTCTTATTTGGCATTGGGTGAAATCAATTTCAGTCTTGAATCTTTTCAGAGCGCAATGCTTCATTTCAGTCAATGCTTTTGTCCCCTATTTTTCCAAATGTCAAAAACCAGGGCCAAATAATCACCACTAGTTCTCTGCCAGAAAATAAAATGCTGCTCTTTTGACCTGTCCTTTTTTTCTGTTTGTAATGTATGCACTTATTGTTTTTTTTACACTGTTTCTGTTGTATAACATGTAAATACTACAACTATTTATTTTACTCACATTAAAATCTATTAGCAAAAGAAAACATGTATAATCAGCTACTGTCAGTCATTTTATTTCCTCTTTGAATTGAATTAATATAAATGGTAATATTCAATATTCAAAGTACGACAATAAAAAATTATTTTTGAGGAATATATCAGCCTTGCACTGAACAAAATCTCTCTAAAGTAGGGATGGACAAACTACGGCCCACGGGCCAAATACGGCCCATCGGGTTTTTTAATCCGGCCAGCCAAACTTGAAACTATTTTAGTTAAACATAACTTACACATGTTCGACCTTTTTTTTGAGTTTGGCGTATCACTCTCTACTTCCTTTTTTGCACTTTGAACCCTTTGAGTGCATCAAGGACGAGAAAAATGGACAGTGAGGGCAGAGTGTTTGAGAAGGAGTAGACATAAAAATTCACGGAAGTTCGATAAACAGCTGAATATCTGATATGCCACGAAACTGTTGCAGTTTTTAAAGAATACAATATCAGCTGTCACTTTGCCATGAAGCATGCTAACAGCTTAGAGAGTGACGGCTGATTAAAAGACTCAGCTAAAAAGACTGACAAACTGCGATGCAAGAGTAGAGTACCAGGGCAAGTTTTTATGCTGGGAGTCAAATTAGCGAGTAGCCATGTTTCCATGGGGGGGAGCGGTACATAAGATGCCGATGTTGTTTGGTTTGACCTCCATATGTGAGCAGACATGAACACCAACAGATCACCATCATAGATCTGACTTAAGTGACCAGCACCTTCGGATCCATCCTGAGATTTGCCAAAACTAATTTCAGACTTTGCTGCACTGGCAAAAAAGGGAGATCAACGACACTGTTCCCACTGAAACTTCACAGGAGTTTCTCTGCTGTGTTATGAAACAATGCATTTGGAAAAGAAGTTGTAAAATGAGCCTTGCATATTCATGCCTTGCTAAAAGGTAGTGGCTTTTACATGGACGTCTATTCTGTTCTGACTACATCATTTATATTAGATCACACAAATGCTCCATCTGAGCCTGTTCCGGCTCCTCGGCCAAATTTTAGAAGCCATCGTTGCCCGCGAGTCAAGAATTTTGCCCACCCCTGCCCTAAAGGATCCCATTTAGTCCCCCTCTTATTTTCTATCTAACCAAAAAGATCATGGGATAAATCAACCAAACATACAGTACATATGCTTTCCAATACCTCATGCTGTTAATCAAGCCATTGATCTCATGCCAGGGGTCAGGAGCATGCACCAATATAAAATAATATAATATAATATAATATAATATAATATAATATAATATAATATAATATAATATAATATAATATAATATAATATAATAAACAAAAATAAATATATGTGTGTATTACAAGACAAAAAATGACTTAGACTTGGGATAACATCATAGAACAAAAGGGGGGGCCTAAATGTTTCAGATTCAAACAGTCTTTACAGCATATTAGTATGTAATATATATATCAAGAAAGGTGCAAAAGTGGGAAGGAGATCTGATGGACACATCAAGAGCAATGCTGATGAGGACTGACTACCTGACACCTGTGATCTGCATTAGAGAAGGGAGGAAAGTCACACAGGCAGCAATTCAGTAGGTTTTAACCACCAAATCTTAGTCATTTGCCCTTGGCCCTTGTTAGTACATCACACAATGCATCAAATGACGGGCTTTTGTTGAGTAAGCGGACTTCAGTCTGAAAGAAGTATTGAAACACATTTGCCCTCAACACACCGCTACCGATTTTTCTCTTTTCCTGTCTCTCAGTTGGTTGTCAGAACCATTAAAATGTGCACTTCAGCCACTCTGACTGAGGGTGAAACTGGACAAGCTATATACATATATCACACTGTGGCTCACAACCAACATCCACAGCAGCCTTGTATCATGGCAGCAACTCTGTCCTGCATACCAAGGCATTTTCAGTACATGATTACAGAGCGTGGACCTTGTTTTTTTTTTCTGATAATCCCTCAGTCTAAGGCTAAGCAAATAATACATCGTAAGCTCACTTAAACTTAAAACTAAACCAATGAAATAAAACCGATTTGATTTCCAACTTTTTTCTTATTTTTTCAGAGTATCATAATGTGATTGAATACTTTCAGAGAAAAATTAACCTAAGTGCTTGAAAATAACAGGTTAGGCTGAATTACAAACAAATCAGTCAGAGTAATGACCATTTGGTGGTGGTGCAGTTATGCTGGTGAAACTTTTCGTCTGGCAGTTTACAGCTAAGGGTCTGTGAACCACTTGTAAATCAAGGGGAGAAGAGGAGAGGGACTGACCACACTACATTCTTGGCAAAATGTGCTCTTGAAGCCAACATAAATTTGTAGAGCTTCACTCAGCCCTAAAGGAACTGATTTTGTCAGTTCACTTCAGTTATAGGATTATTGAAATAATACTTTATTACTCCTATGACAGACCTACACTAAAGGTGGTGTAAAGAATTCCCCCAGAAAGGATTGAGGGCAAAACAATGGGGATCTTCTAAAGCATAATTCATATTCTTCCATAGAAGAATGGGAAGAGGTACATACTTTTACACAAAAATGACCAAAGTATAACAAAAACAGAATAATTGCAAAAGAAGGACAAGCGATTTGATTTACCAGGAACCAAGGAAACCAGGAAAGAGATATAGGGTCAGTCACGGACAAAAATGCAGGGAACAATAATTACACACAGGTTGCACTCCTGCCCACAGGAAGAAGATTCCTAGTTTGACTGGGGTCTATTTGTGTGTAATTTGTGTGAATTTTCTCCAGGTTTTGTGCTTAGGGGTGAATATGTAAGTGAATGGTACTATGTCTCTGTATATGGTCCTGTGATCCACTGGTGAGGAGTACAAAATCTCTCACCCAATACTCTCTGGGATTGGCCCTGCAACCCCACAACCCTTTTTTTATCGTATAGAAAGTGAATGAATGAATATTTTGGGCCGCTGCTGTTATGCAGCCATCATGTTTAAATACTGTTGACAGTGGAAAAAAATTGGTAATGCTCAGTTAAGTAACAAGGCAACCTAGTAATCGGAAGGTTACTGTTTCGATCCCCCAGTACTGGCAGAGAGATAATGTCTACAGCCTCAAAGGAAGACAGTGAAACCAAAATTACAGCTGGGTCATCAGTGTGTCAATATGACATAGTTATATAAGTGCTTTGAGTAGCCAGTCAACTAGAAAAGCAATAGATAGTCCAGTTACCATAGTCCTCTCTATGAATTGCGACCGTTTTCAACTGCAGTGGTAAGGCTGTCTTTTTAACATTTTTTTTATAACAAAGCTGTGAAGTTATTTTTGTTTAATGATGGTGCTGGCAATTTGTTCAATATACCACCCATAAATATATGAATATGGTGGGGAAGCCTGAAATTCAGGAGCCATCTCTCCCTGTAACTACAGAAAAATTTCAGTGACACACATGTTTTACCGGCTATACACCTCTAACCTCACCTCTAACATGTTAATTAATTTATTTATTTGATACATTTTCTTATTTAACCGTGATTGGGTCGCGGGGGCAGCAGCTCGAGCAGGGAGGCCCAGACTTCCCTCTCCCCAGCCACATGGTCCAGCTCTTCTGGGGGGACCCCGGATAAGTGGCGGAAGATGGATGGATGGATGGATTTTCTTATTTAGCACATTCTATACCATTCTCTTTTCTCAGCATTCGCCCGAGGGACCACTTCCTTCAGCTTTCAACTTTATTTAAGGGCGGCGTGGCACAGGAGGTAGAGTGATCGTATTTGGAACTGAACCTTCCTGGCTTGATTCTCCACTCCTCCTAGTTTGTCGAAGTGGTGTTGAGCGAGACACTGAACCCCTAACTGCTCCCCTGGCGCTGGTAAACGGCTGGTTCATCCATGATGGGTTAAATGCAGAGAACGAATTTCCCCATGAGGGATTAATAAAGTATACATTATTATTTCCTCGTAACTTTTTTTTGTCTCTTATTAAAGCTGAAGTTGGCGCTTCACTTTACAGCAAAACTCATCAGTTTCTCCTTCATTCATACTGTTTACAATCTTGTGGGTAAAAGTCATTTTCACATATAAAAATATAATTAAACTTGGACTCGGAGCTGTACTTATTTATTTTTTATTCCGGTTTTATTTCCGTTTTATTTTATTTATTGTTCTGTCATCGATGTTACCTATGAAAATTAAGTTGATGGACTGCAATTATAATTATGATGGATACTTAAAGTCAAGCTCCCACTGATTTTAGTAGCTGACTTTTGACAAATAAGTACAAATTAGGGTAAAATTTATGAAACAATCTCACCTACAACTAATCAAACCCCCAGTACAATTTCCATTGTGGCAGCCCAGGAGAAAGGCTTCTTCCACAAGTCAAATAGAGAAATTGTAACTGCATACATTGATGAGAAATTTTTGCAAAATGTGTACCGGCTGTTATGATATGATGATATGCTAAAATGATATCCATACTGGCATTTTAGTCAAAATGATTGTATTACATTGACAGAATGAGGTATCAGAAAGCTTTTGATGAGCAAATTAGTAATTTATTGTTATGTAGGTTTCATCTAAGGCTTTATCAACTGTTGTCTCTTCGAGCCTCATTATGACGTAGCCTAAGGCATACTTGGTTCAACATGGTCAGCATCCTGCCAACTGGGCACTCAACTGCTCCAGACAGCTGCTCCACATTTAACCGATTGGAATGAACAAGAAATTGAGTGATGTCTAGGAAGATGTTAGTATAAATGGTGGTTATCCTCAGCATGCTTTGTGATCAGATTAACTTTCTAGTCGTGCCCAATTCCTAAATTAGCTGGCGTTGCACTTCCTTCAGAAAGTCATAGTATTGGTAGCTCTTGGGACTTCCTGGGAGATCTGATTCTGGTAGTACTTAATGAGTAGTTCTGAAACAAAGACCAAGTAAAATAAAATGTTGAAGGAGATGCCTGAAAGTACAAATAAGTTGTGACTCATAAGTGCCGTAGGTTTTGTCCCTCATGAGCAACGCAGGAAATCCAAAGAGAGGAAAGGCTCAAAATACAACACTGCTGAAGGGCTAAATCAAACTTGAGAGTTCATTCAAAGTAGTGTTTTGTACATTTTATCTTGAGTTACAAATGTGCATTTGGGTCACAACAGCAAGTAAAAGTTGATAAATTTGATGCATTACTCTTAGCTCAGAAAAGTGGCAGTTGTTGATATACAGGTATAATGTGGCTGCATGACCTCAGAAAAGCATGGCCAACATTGACATTCTACCCACATTATTTACTTGTAACACTCTGCTTCTCCATATCTGTTATCAAAAAGGGTGATAATGTTGAAATGGGTAAGGAATATTTCACAGAAACGTTCAGAACAACTTTATGATCAATCCCCCACTTACACATATTCTATGAAAATGTCAACATTAAATCTATTTTTTAACTCAGCATTATATCATACATTTAATTTCTTTAATAACATTTGAAATACTCTAGGCCATTACTTCTCATTGTCCAGAGAGGAGGCATCTTGTGTTCATGCTTAAATAAATGAATTGTTCTCCCTCGGTGTAACAGAAAATGGGCTCCTCAATTTGAAAGGAAATTAAAGTATAGTAAAATACACATACTGAATGCTGAATACATAATATGTTTATTTTTAGGTATGATATTAATCAAGTGTTCCACAATGATAGGCTGACTTGAAAGTGAATGGCAGGAACCCATCGTGTGATCTGTTCAATTGAGCCAAAAGTTTGGTTAACAGAGTGTGAAGGACCACTGAGATTTAATGAGCCCTTGAGTGTGAGGCATTCTACACTCAAACCAGGCCACCTTATTTCCTTTTATCCTGTGGTTTCAGTTGGTCATCAAGCATGACTATTTTACCAATGTGCCAGGCTTTTAAGTGTTTCTGTCAGTTTCCTAATAACTACTTTAATTTGCTTTCAGAAAAAAAAAAAATTATATATCTTTAAATTTTGTTCTGTGCTATGGTGGTCTATGCTTTGACCTTTTTTCCATGAGAAAAATGTGGTGCCCCCATAGACGTTCAGGCTTTATCAGCGGTGGTTGCTGATAAGACACAGTGGATAGGTAGTGAAAATGTGAAAATACCGTTTAATTTCTGTGAAGAAATGTTGACGCTCATTTTTGCACCTCTTGTTGAAGATTGAATACATTTAAGCCAATTTAGAAATGGTGCCATGCTGTCTAAAACCAAATACATTAACTATAGATAAGACATATGATTGTTGACTTTTCTGATATAAAATGTCTAGTTTGCTGCTGTAAATGAAGACAAATCAAATTTTTAATCACGAGCCCTCTGAAACTAGGATCGATCATCTAAAGATATTTCCTTGTGGATCTGTCTTAAGACCTGTTTCTCCAGGCTAAAGGGACCCATTTAAGAGAGCTGCTCAGCATTCGCATCTCAGTGTTGTTGTGATCGATTGGCACGTTTCACTGCTGGATATAATCCATTACCATTATGGCAGACTAAGTTACTTTCACCAATAAAAAAAAAGGCTAGTCACTTGACTTCTTGGCTTTCAATAGGCTGCATTAATCATTTTAAATAAGACTATGGCAAGTGTGAAAATACCAATATTCCTGAACAAAAAAGCTGTTACAGCATGGCATAAGACAGCCAAAAAGCAATAATGGTTCTTTTATTAGTCTTTGTGGTAAGAGCACATCACTTAGATCAGGCAAATTGAGGTAGCATACGCTTCATTGGCTTTTGCCAAATGGTTAGCATACAATTAGCATACAAAACACAACTGCCTATTTAATGCTGCTGATAGTGTCCATAACCACTATAACTGCCTCTTGAAAAAAAATACATTCTTCTTCAGGTGATGCTTCACTGTTGAAGATTGTGATAACACTGTGGAGAGAAATCAAATTGAGGACAAAGGTCACTTTTATGTGTGACTTCACTCATGCAATTTGCATGCATTGATTTCACCCCGTCTTTGAAAAGATAGATGCTTATGAAAACTCTGAAGAACTGTCAGAGGTATCCGTTTCTCAAAAACTGCTCAGACGTTGTGATAGTCCAGTGTCTGATCTCTTTCAACTTGTTCATAATTCCTAAGGTTATTATGAGTTGAATATTAAAGGTTGCCACTCTTCTCCCCCCTCTGCACTGTGCAGCGACACTAAATGGAGTCATTGTAATTATAGCTTTCATGCATGAGAAGGTACATTTTCAAAGCTAATTTGAAGGGCTCAGAGACAAGAAAAAAAATCAGCTTTCTGAGTGACAAGTAACTGATGGAAAATATCTCAGTTTCAGCCCAAAACACATCTATCACAAAAATAAAGTATGGGAAGCCTGTGTGTATTGATGCTATTATCACAGCTATTAACAGCAGAGGGAGCCTCATTTATGCAAATTAGAATTGTGTGTGTGACAGCATGAACTTTTCCCTCCTCCCATTTTAATGCAGCCTGGCATAAAGCCCTCATTGCTGATTCGTTTCCAACACTGTTAAATGTCCCTTGTAACCTCTGGAAACCAGCTTTCTGGCTCTGTGTCACAGCCAGGACTGCAAACAGACATGTTTCCTTTACATCTACT
Source organism: Fistularia tabacaria (assembly GCA_901007705.1). Taxonomy (NCBI): domain Eukaryota; kingdom Metazoa; phylum Chordata; class Actinopteri; order Syngnathiformes; family Fistulariidae; genus Fistularia; species Fistularia tabacaria. The sequence continues at coordinate 114,836 of CAAKHD010013611.1, read as the reverse complement.
GACCAACAAACACAAAAGTTTCTCTCACATAGCCTGTTTTGAAGAGCATCAATATTCTATTTTTTATTTTTTTTATTTTAGACCAGAGACAAGACAACGCTATGAAAACTGAAGCAAGGAGTTCACTGTCACTCACCCCATTTAATTTCAATGGGGCAGATCCAGACAGTACATCTTGATAACATCTGAGACTGCTATCTCAGCTCTGTGGTCTGTGAGAGCAAAACTTCAGATAAGAAATCATGAAACCGTATTGATCCCCTTGAGGAAATGAATAAAAAGTACCAGTGTTCAGGCGTGTGCAAATTATGTAGGCTCAAGAGAATTTTTTCATGCAACATACAAAAAGAGCATGGACTGTTAGAGGTGGGAAATAGAAAATACTGATTCGACTTAACATGTTACAACCAAAGATATTACATGACTGCCGTATAAATAGTATGCACTAGTATAGTATGCACTTGCTACTGCACTTGCTAAGGTGACCGTGTCAAGTCTTGTAACCTGTGCTCTCTGAAGAAAAAAATATACAATAAAATAGATCATTTAAAAAAGTAAAACTTAGTACTGTAGTCTGTGGCGATTCGCTTCAAATCTTCCGGGAAGTTTAGCCAGTATTCATGAACGACTCGTGTGTCATGTGCAATAATTCAGTGGCAGCGTGCCAACATGTCGCATCGGAGAAATGTATGTCATTTCCATGGTTACGGCGGTACAGACTGTGAGGAATTATGTAGACTTAGTCGAAAGGCTTAGAGCTGGATAATGCAAGGGGCGACTGCTCTAAAACAAACTTAGTGAAGTCCCTGATGTGTGTGTGTCGCTGCAATTTACATAACATAATGAAATATTACTTTAATATTCCCACGGGCTCCCAAACACGACTCTTCCAAGGTTGAAAAAAATGGATATACAACTATACATGCGTATCAAGCTATGCATGGCATGACGTGGCGCTAAAATGTTATATTTTGACAGACCTCGACGTAAAACCACTTTCTCTCTTCCTGCAGGATGCACCTACGTCAGCGGCGCTAACCTCCATTTCTTCAAAACGCTAGGATTGCTCATTTCCCTAAACTGAGCTTGTTGTCTTGTCGATATCTTTTAACAGCTCCCGGGCTGTATCAATACCCACCAGTTTCCCTGCTCCATCAACGAGCCACTGGGAACGGGTTGCCCGGGAAACGGCCGCATGGCAACAGGATCAGAGCCTGGGGGTTGTCTGCTTCTAGGTCTGCTCCCATTTTACATCACAGTTCCTCACTAGATGGTGTGCAAGTCACTGGAGAGTACGCTACCCCGCGCACCACGCTCCACATTCGGCAAAGAAAAAAAAAACAACAAAGCAAAACAAAACTGGGGAAACTATACAGCTGTCAATTTCTGCACGGAGCTGCGAGTAGGAAAAGTGTGGGGATAAAGCGTCAGTCGCAGATTTTTTTTTTTTTTTTTTTTTTAATTCCCCCCCCCCTCCACCCTTCTTTTGTGGCCCTCAAACGTCAATCGCTTTTTCGCGAGCGGAAGATTTGAGGGGAGAGCGACAACGGCACACAGCTGTGATGGACACAATGATTGCGGCGCCGGACGCCTGTGTTTCTGGTCAGTGGCTAACTGCGATCGTTCTCAGCCTCTGCTGCTGCCTGCCGTCCTGTTTGCCCGCCGGACAAACTGTGGACTACTCCTCGATCGAAAGCGTGGTCACCAGGCAAGGCGACACGGCTGTGCTGAGGTAAGGAGAGAGACGCGGAGACGCTAACACAACTTTCGCTTGTTCCCCGCTATCCGCTCCCACTCCTCTCCACTTTCCAGGATACTTGTCGCGAACATACGTGTTTCGAAAACAGTTTTGCACGGCGGGATTAGGGCTGTGTGTGTGTGTGTGTGTGTGTGTGTGTGTGTGTGTGTGTGTGTGTGTGTGTGTGTGTGTGTTACCGCCGAGCGCCCGTGATAAACACACACACACACACATGCACATATACACAAACACAAAGGGTCGTTTTCCCTCCATCCCTGTTTTCCCTCTGCTGGGGGAGGAAGGGGGGAAGCAGGGTGGGCGGAGGCGGGGAAAGGACGCTGCTCCTGCCTCCAGCCCGAGTTAGCTTACCCGCAAACTTTGCGCGGCACCTGGATGTCGGATTGTGTGCGCTTCGGCGGGATCTCGTCGCCTCGGTGAATTCGTTGACACTGTCGTGTTCATCTCGGTTGTTTTAGACATGGCCGTTTTTTTTTTGTTTGTTTTCCGGACTCAGTTCGGCTGTGGCGCATCTATAAATCGAGGATGAGGGATGGCTGTGTGGTCGCTTCTAACCCAGCGTCTAGTTGTGACTCTCCAGTCTCTCCTCCATCCCCTCATCATGGCCCCGAAGGGCAGCTGCACAGGTATGACATGGAGCAGCTGTCTGGGCGTGGTGAGGACCATCCAACATCATGACGATGAAACCCACGAAGTGTCACGGAGTTGTCTTTTAAGTCTCACTTTCTCTTTCCTGTTTGAAAAAAAGAAAATAGCCAACGTGACCGAATAATTGTCCCAAAAACGTAAGAGTTTTAAGTCCTCCTACTCGCTCGCAATAATCTCAGTATTAAGAAGGTTACGACAGAGATCCAGAGTAAACGAGTATTCATGAAAGTTGTAGGATCTTCCCGAACGGATTAATAACATTACACACCCAGTGCCATGCATTCATCTAAAATTTCATAAATTACAAACCCTTAATCGAAAAATCCACAGCAGTGCTTGAAATGTTCTCGATACCACCGAGTTCAAGAGCATGACAAAGTTTGGGCTTTGGAAGCTTTTCATCATTTTTAGACTGCAATTGCAAGTCAGCAGTCATGGGATGTGTTTCCTCTACACTCATGACATCCACAGTGGTGCTGTGAGTTTCTCTGAGGCAATACAGTGTGTTGCTGTGTTCAGGGTGTGAACCCTCATACATGTTGTGGATTCAAAATCACCTGCTTTGCTGCCATCTGTACAATCAGTGCACCCCAAATAAAGAGAGACCCCTCCCCCCACCGCCAAACAGACAGATTTTCCACCTGATAACCAAAGTTTGTAAATGTCTCAACTATTTTTGTTCCAAAACATTTCCAGACACGTAAAACAGAGTCTCATGTAGTAAATATTTACCCTGTAAAAAAATGTTTAAATCTGGAGGAGACTTGCAATAATCCCTTGTTCTAACAATATCAAACATCTGCTGTATAGACTGCACCTTCAGCTTCATAAATTTGCTTTGGTTCTTACTGCAGCGCATCTTACTTGTCTGAAGTTGCACACAGAACTGCTTGTAGTCAATATTTCATGGCTGATAGTTAGAGTGTTGTGAACATCCCAAGGTTTTAATCAGTACATTATGGAAATTATAGTTGTGTTAACACAATCACAGTGTGTTTTTTTTCTCCCCAAATTACCTTGGCAAAAGTAAAGAGGTTCTCTCTATTTTTAACATGGTCCCTCATGTCCAAGGACCATCCCATCAAACAGACTTCCACCTCTTGATTGTTTCTCGAGAGGGAGAGGGAGAGAGAGAGAGAGGGAGAGAGAGAGAGAGAGAGAGAGTGTCTAATTCCCTGGTGTCAATCTGGGGTGGCTGTGAATAGTGACTAAAGCTTTGCCAGAATCCTGATGGTTTATTGGACAAGAGATTAACTCTGTGCTATGAATGAGCTCAATAAACAAGTTGCATTCCTCCCTCGAAAAAAGTCAACAATGTTCACATTTGGGTCATTAACTCAGTAAATACCAATTTGGAATCCATGAGATGGATGAAAAAAAAAAAAACAGAACATTTTTTCAGCATGCTCTTAGTGGACCGTTCTTTTTAGTTAATTAGTTGTTTCTTTTTCATATGTTTAACTCATGTAAAGTCATCACTTTGTAGCACTTGCAATTTCACTTGTTCACCCAATGGAAAATTCCAAGCATTTCAAATTGCTTTATTTGCTTCTCGGTTCTGGGTCTCATGGAAAAGTTGACTGTCCTGTTCCAGTCATTTTTTGAAACTACAGGGTACCCAAGTTTTTATCCTCTTCACTTTTTCAACAAGTCCTCAGAGCCAGGCATCAAAGCGAGAACCATTTCATTTGGGAGCTCAGTGCGCAGAGTTGTAGCTGCTTGTTGAGTATTGCTGTCATCAAGACTCCTAAATGTTAGAGTACAATTTTGTGGTGCCTGAAAGCTCATTGCTAGCTTTAGAAAAACGTGAGTGTTCTTTAATTCTGACAAACCAAGAAGCATGCAATTAGTCACTGCCACTGGATTATGGACTCTGTGAGGTGCATCCACTGTTACATGTTAATTTCTCCCATCTATTCAATTCTCAGTGCTGTATTACTGCTGCTTTGATTCGTGTTGGACAGTGGGCCCATATCAATTAAATGATTTGAGCTTCCTCAAGATGAAGAATGGTCCGCATGTGAATCATCACCCTTTTAATCAAGTCTGAATATCTAAAAACATAGCCCCTTGTTGATGAAACATTGTTTACCCAATGACTCCGCAGCATCTTCGGGGGGTCTAAGTTGTTAACAAATGCTGCATTTGTAACCCACAGCAGGAGAAATCAGTGATATTTCATAGGGGTGGAGTACATTGATAAGAACAGCCATGCATTCCTTCCTAAGCCATCCCTTTTTCAGGTTTCATGCCATTTGGATTCAGTTGAATAAACCTTCTGACTCATCTGCTTGTGAATTTGAGGGGGACAGCCAGATGAAAAGACAGCTCCCTATGCTGTCAGGAAACACATGGTATCAGTGGCAGCGTCTTCCACATGGATAACCAGCTGTAATGGCTAGTGTCTATAAATTTAGAGTGAACAGCCTGAAATATTAAGCATAAGTAATGAACACATATTTGCAGTTTTGATGTTTAAAGTATTGTGACATATATATTGTTCTGTCCTCATATTGTCTTCTTCAGCCAAGAATGATGATAGCTAACTTGCTAAAATGTGGAGCTTTTGGAGCTTTACAAAAAACAAAGGGCTTATTTTCTAGTTTGGTGAAACTGACCTGTCACTTTTTCGAGTCTGTTATTTTCTTTATTAATTTGAAAGCACTGTTTCAAGTCAACAGACCGATTGATCTTTCCTTGCTGTCCGTGATTGAAATTAAGCTATTTTTTAAAATTCTTATTCAAGACAAAACCTCATGTATCATTGTTCGCCATTCTGAAAGGTCTTGGCACTTACCATTAGCATGTGTGTGGTTGACAGCATCTACCTTAAATGGTTTGGTGCCCCCCTCAACCCAGATTCTGCTCAAGTAGAAAAGAGGAATATTAAGTGACTTTTCACCCTCCACGAGACACAATTGGGGAAAAAAAATAAGATATTTTCTGTCTGGAACCATTGATTAGAAACACTCTGTTCTCTTTTGGCATTTACGTTTGTTTTTTTAATGAGGCCTCAATAGATTTTTACTTGGGAAAAAAAAAGTATGACGATACCTCATCTTCAGCAGCTTGGTTTCAAATTTAGCGGATATCAGGAGCTCTGAACGCATCAACTGTCTTCTGAATATGTGCTGTTTCATGCATTGGAAAACCTGGTTTACATTTCATGACACATCTGGAATACATCTGAGTCTGTCACTGTTAATTAAATAGTAAAATCATCATAACAGGATGCTTAATGTGATTATTGTTGCTGCAAGCACTGTGCAGCTCTGTTTTACAGTTTTCGGTCTCATCCAGGTGTCCATGTCACAAGGATCTATTGTAGGGGTAGTCATTCGACCATCATGTTTTTCGAGTTATTAGACAGCATCGTGGTGCAAGATACTGGGTGTCAGGGCAGGGATATTGAAGAGGGAGGATGTTCAGATGGAACCATCCATCCATAGACACTTGTAAACTTGCTTCCTTTTATTACATGATGGTTGATCCCTTTAAAGTTTTGAAAACTGGCAATAGATTGTCACTTTGCTTGTGTTAAGAGTTGCCTTGAAGTGGTTGTGCTCGGCTTCTACAGTATTCATCACATTGATTACGTTGGCATTTATTTGTCGTGTGTGCTTTAACAGGCTCAAATCAAAACTGTCACACAAAGAGAGATTTTTTTTTCCCTACCTCCTTGTAGACCTCCGTACAACCTCACTTACCGTATCCGTTTCAGGACTATGAGTTTTTCGAAACTGTAATTCATCTTATTGCTGAGAGGAGGCCCTCTTTCAGATTCAATTGTATAATAAAGCAAACATTTCTTCAAAGATCACAATCAAGAGAATCTTTTGGGGGGGTATGGGAGCTCTCTTAAGTGCCTATTATATTTTGGTATTATTGAAAAACTGAAATGCAAAAAGTATTCCATCTAGGTCTGCAACTCAAAGTAAAACATGAAAAAAAGCCTCCTAAATATTCTTCTTGTTTCTGAATTTGCCCAGTTTGAAGAACCTCTCAAGTGGCTGAAACTGTTGAGAGATGAGCCTGTGGCGTACAGGCGAATTGTTTATTTTTACCTCTTCAAACATTACTTTCTTGACAATAGGTCAGAATTTTTGACCCCTGTTTTAGTTGTTCATTGTTATAATTACAGCAACCTCTTCTGATGTGGCGTCTTTAAATCAAGGCTTCTTTTTGAACAAATCATGCAACAATGCTACACGATGTCCCTTCTTAACATTGTCCAAGTCATCCATGTAAGTCTGATACGGACTTGGTTCATGAGCGTCAGTAGGATAAGGTTCACCGTCTGTCAGACAGGTGAAATCTGAAATGATAAATTATCTTTTTCTCACATGTACATTTTATCCAGATTTCAAAAGTGACAATAACATGAATTTAAACTCAGAGGCTATGGAAAATTCGGAGTCAATTTTTTTGTAATGCATTTAGAAGCGGTTACAATTTTTTAATGGTTAAAACAGTCCTCATGTCTTTTGCCAAATGTCACACAAGTCACCTCCAGCCTTTTATGACATTTTTTTCCAAAATTAATGTTGCTCAGCCTGACACTTTAAAGTTTGATGCATCAAGCGACCTTATTGTTCCCTTTTAGCTTTCATTTTGATACAATCTATTTGAGCGTAGGTTTGAGAGAAATCAAGCGCTGTCATGGTGCTATTTATTTAGCTTTAAAGTTGGGAAGGTAGTCATTGAATTTGTCAACCTCTATCTATTTATTTATTTTATTTATTTATCGTTTTTTTATTCAAACTTAAACAGGTGTATCATACCCAAGATAGTGGTGGAAGATGCAGCTTGCCGCCTCTCTCTGACTTTCTTAAACACTCAGAGCTGCTCTGATTTGCTGAACCAATATTGTTAGCATGCTGCAATCCAAAAATACATTTAAGGCAAATTTATGCATTATAAACCTATTTGAAATGAACCATATCTAAGTTCATAATTTTTCATTCAAGTAAGGGCAATGTCCTCTCTAAAATAGACCTTTTTTTTCTAATTTTTTTCAGTTGACAATGAAGTGAATGAGTGTCTCTGTGAATTAAAGCTTAAATAGAAATGCTCTCTCTGAGTGAATCCTTTTTGGGTAGGAGCCTATATTCTTGTTTGTAAACCATGTTATTAATAATAATTAATGAAAAGTAGAGGTTTCAATCCACATGATTTAAAAAGTTTTACAGAAAACAGTCAGGGGGGAATAGTTGTCTCTTGTTTCCAAGCCTCTCAAAAGAAATCGTAGGAGGTCTTCTAATTTTAGACCTTACAATTTGACAATATCAAAAAGCTATGTTACATGAAATAATTATTTTACTGCGATTTTGAATAATGGTTTTCTGGCTTTATGTCAGTGGCATTACTGTACAAGCATGACTGGACACAGGTGCGCTGAGAGTCGAGCATAGTTTATCTGCATATGTCTGACAGATACATTCCTCAAGGAATGTGAATGTAAATAATTGTGTGACTTACATACAGCTGAAAGAGATGGTCAGCATATGAATAGACTATTTAATACAATATAACAAAAGATGCCAGCTCACTTCATACTACTTGTATATTTTTTGCTTGGAAGAAACAAAGCTCTTTTCTCACTGCCTTTTGTTTTTCTTTTGGCTCTTTTTGCTTCAAGTCTAATTAATCTACTATTACCTTCAGGTAATGATACAGAACTAAAGTGGCTTTTCATAACCTCAACAAATTAGCATATTTGTATGATTTCCATTGTGGATCATAATTTGATCCAAGTGATACAACTTTTGCCATGTATGATAGGAAATCTTGGAAACAAAAGATGAGCTCATCGGTGTGCTTTTTGCTTTCAGTGCCTACTGTGGTACAAAAATCCTTGGTTCTGGTAAAAGTTTTAGACATTTTTTTGTTTTGTATGTAAAATTCCACAAAACATGTCCTGTAATTCAGTTTAAAGTTAAGGTGACAATGTCAGTTAGACATTTGAGATTATGAGATTATATTTTCATTTTAAAAAATCTGGTTCTGAAAATGTGTATTTTCAATTCATCATTTAAAAGTTTTTCAAATAGTGTCCTTTTTAAAAGACTTAAGGTTGTACGAGTCAGCATTATTTTAGATATCTGGGAATGTTAAATCTGAATAGTTGACACATGGTTGTATTTGTGATACCTCTCAATAGATTAAGAATTGCAACTGGGATTTCAGCTGATCTCAGAAATCCACAATCGTTCTCCTTTATTTTGTATTATTACTTTCATTAAGAGCAGCATAGTTGTTGGTTCCATGAAATTAGAATTTTCTGAAGCAAAGCTCGGCTGAGGGATGCCCATTAGCTATTGATCCCCATGAGTGACTATGAATTTTTCTTAAAATGTAATTTGACATACACAGACTTCTACTACCTTTGCATGTTACTTGCAGTTCGTGGTATTCTTATAAATGCAGGACATTTTAGAATCTACTCTGGATGGATTCATCACTATGATTCCAACAATGCTGGAACATTTATAATGTTCATATACACCTCCCTCTTATTTATTTTTGGTTGGATTTTATCCAATTGTTAATTAAGAAAATTGTCATATTACAAAAATGTATTGGCTATAAGTTGCACATTCAATTTTTCAGTGACTCATTGGTGCTTGATAGCAAAATTGATTAGAAACTTTTGTAGCTAACGGAGGCATGTATTGTCATAATTCATTTGGTCCTATGTTGGCATGGCTTAAGAATTTTAATTGGAGTCAGTCTATGCAGGTTTTTTGTCATTTGCATAATGAGTATGTGGTTTTCAGACTTCTATAAATGTTTGTCAGAGCCAAGTAATTGGATAGTCTGCATTGGTAATTATTAGTAAATGGACAAAGAGGCAGTGGAGCCATTCAATATGACTAGTGTGACATATGGTCTCCAGTTGGTGAAAAGTTAACATAACAGAGGTGTCATGCTGCACAGTTAATAAAAGCCTAATTTTAAAAACGGATTAATTCACACCCTCCAGAGTTTAGATGAAGTAAATGTAGTCTAATTCGAAACTGCTTTTTTTCGTATTTTTTAGTAGCGGTCACATTAAAATTCTTCTTCTTTTCCTTTCGGCTTTTCCCTTCAGGGGTCGCCACAACGAACCAACCTTCTCCATCTAACCTTATTCTCTGTATCCTCCTCTCTCACACCAACTAACTTCATATCCTCTCCCACTACATCCATAAATCTTCTCTTTGGTCTTACTCTAGACCTCCTGCCTGGCATCTCCTATTCCAGCACATCTAACATGCGCTGTCTCTCTAATGGACTCATTCCTGATCCTATCCGTCCTCGTCACTCCCAAAGAGAACCTCAACATCTTCATCTATGCTACCTCCAGCTCTGCTTCCTGTCTTCTCTTCAATGCCACTGTCTCCAAACCATACAGCATTGGTGGTCTCACCACTGTTTTATAAACCTTTCCTTCCGTCTTGTTTACCTTTCCTTTCATTCTGGCTGATAGTCTCCTATTGCATTGTACCCATGACACTTTTCTCCAACCATTTCAACCTGCTTGAACCCTCTACCTCTTTTCCACACTCTCTGTTGACCTTAAGTACTTGAAATCCTCAAAATTCTTGATTTCCACTCCCTGTAGCTTAACTGTTCCACCCGGGTTCCTCTCATTCACACACATTTATTCTGTCTTGCTGCAACTAACATTCATTCTTCTCCTTTCCAGAGCATATCTCTACCTCTCAAGATTTTCCTCAACCTGTTCCCTGCTCTCACTACAGATCGCAATGACATCGGCAAACATCATAATCCATGAAGATTCCTGTCTAACCTCATCTCTCAGCCTGTTCATCACCACTGCAAACAAGAAGGGGCTCAGAGCTGATCCCTGATGAAGTCCCACCTCCACCTTGAACTTCTCTGTTACACCTACAGCACACCTGACCTATATCTCACAGCTAGCATACATGTCCTGCACCAGTCTGACATACTTCTCTGCCACTCTAGACTTCCTCATACAATACCAGAGTTACTCTCTTGACACCCTGTCTTTTGCTTTTTCTAGGTCTACAAAAGCGCAATGCACCTCCCTCTGACCTTCTATGTACTTCTCTAATAGCATTCTCAAAGAAAATACTGCATCTTTAGTAGTCTTTCTAGGCATGAAGCCATACTGCTGCTCAAAAATGCTGACTTTTTCTCTCAGTCTAGTTTCCACTACTCTTTCCCCTAACTTCAATGTATGGCCCATCAACTTTATCCCTCTATAGTTACCGCAATTCTGTACATCCCCCTTATTGTTAAAAATGGGCACCATCACACTTCTCCATTCCTCAGGCATCTTCTCACTCTCTAAGATCCTGTTGAATAATCTAGCCTGAAACTGTACAGCTGCCTCTCCGAGACACTTCCATAGCTCCACAGGTCTGCCTTCCATTCTTCATCCTCTTCAGTGCCCTCGTCACTTCACTTTTACTAATCTCTCCTACTTTGTGGTCTACAATAGTCACCTCTTTTACCCCTCCCTCTCTTTCATTTTCCTCATTCATCAGCTCTTCAAAGTACCCTTTCCATCTTTCCATCACTCTTCTTGAATCTGTCAGTACATTTCCCCCTCTATCCTTAATCCCCCAGACCTGCTGTACATCATTTCCATCTCTATCTCTGTTTTGTCTACCTGTATAAATCATTCTCTCCCTCCTTACTGTCCAACCAAGCATACAAGTCATCGTACGTCCTTTGTTTTGTATCTCCCTGTACTCCTGTCTGTTCTCCTCAGTCCCTTCAGTGTCCCACTACTTCTTTGCTAACCGCTTTCTCTGTATGCACTCCTACACTTCCTCATGCCACCACCAGGTCTCCCTATCTACTTTCCTTCCAGACGACACACCAAGTACTCGACTACCGTTCACATCCTACCCATGGGGCATAGCCACTAATAACATTGAGCATCACACCTTCAATTTCCAGTTTCAGACTCATAAGTCTATCTGACATTCTTGTCACCTCCAGAACATTCCTAACAAATTCCTCTTTCAAGATAACTCGTACTCCATTTCTCTTCCTCTCAGTACCATGATAGTACAACTTAAAACCTGCTCTTAAGCTTCTAGCCGTACTACCTTTCCACCTGGTCTCCTTGACACACAGTATATCCACCTTCCTTCTCTGCATCATGTTAACCAACTATCTACCTTTGCCTGGTTTCCTTCCTCCATCGTCCCAACATTCAAAGTCCCTACTTTCAGTCCCAGACTCTTGACTGTCTTCCTCTCTCTCGATCCACTGTAGCCCAATTTCCTTTGGTGCACTCTAGGTTATCGGCACCAATGGCTGTCGTTGTTAACCCAGGCCTCAACCGATCCGATATTAGATTCATAGGTTTGATTCGCATATTTGGATTCGGAAATATGTTTTACGCCAAATGCCCTTCCTGATACAACCTTCTGCATTTATCTGGGCTTGGGAATAGCACAGGGAGACACTGGCCTGTGCCCCCACGAAGCTGGCACTGGGAGACACTGACTCGTGCCGCCTTGAGGCTGCATTAGTGGTGACATTAAAACATGTTTGCTAAAAATATTTACACCAACTGCGGTAAAAATTGGCAGTGAGAATTAATGTGCTTTTTATGATTCCCACAGCACAGTCTACTTGCAGTGTCACAATGATAATAATAATAATTGTAAAAAAAAAAAAAAAATTTTACATTACGGCTTGTCACTGTAATCTAATGAAACACAACCAAATACAGTGACACTCATTTGGGGTTTGAAACTGTACCCTCAGAAAATTTTGCCAGAGAGAGGTCGTTCATGAATCATAAAGGTTAGTGCTGTGTGATTAAAAATGCCTCTGATCTTCATTGTTCAATGACATGTTATCAGTAATGTGTACGGAAGCTGTTTTACTGCTGAAATGAATATCTCAATTTATATATATTATTGTAAATGGCTCTTCAGATATTTGAATGCCTATTTTGATATAGGTGTCACATATTCTATCATTTAAAATATGTGTAAAGGAAGGCTATCAGTCAACCAGGTCACTGTAAACTTTTGTCAAATCATATTGTGGCAACTGGACTTATTTTTTTCTTCTTGAAGATGTTTTGTTTATTATCTGAGGAGCTTCTTCGGTTCTAGTGTACTCTGAGGAGTTTCCGGTATAAAGCTGCTGGTGTTGGGCTTTGGTCAAAGTTGACGAGGTATGATAGTTAATGATTGAGTTGTTTTAGATCATCTAGGTTGAATGGAGTTATGTTTATGTGTGCTCTTTATATGTGCTTGGTTTGTGGAACAAAGTTGCTGATTCCAGGGACCCACCTGAGTTGGGATCTGAATAGGAAATTGTAAGGCTAATGTGTACATTTTGTAAAACATAAGAAGTCTTTTTCGTTCACCTGGGCTGAGGATTAGGCGTTCGTCGCTGAGGCCTGGTCTGGGTTGTTGATCTCTCCAGGTGGGTGCTGATATTTCTACATAAATATTATAATAGCGTAGGTTTATATAACTACCAGGCAAAAAGTTACCATGTGTATCATAGAAGTTGCTGTTTAATACATGCCGTACCTTCTGTGTTTTTATTGGTAAGTACCATTCTCTTTGTCCACTGTACAGTTGATTATATTTGTAATGTCTTGAAGGAGGCCCTCTGTTTACCAGATTTGTTTTTGTGGTAGCTGTCATCCAAGTTCTATCTAAGAACAACACTCTCTCACGCTCATTGTTGCTAGGTTATTAATACTACATGCCCAAGTTTTGTTTTGATTGTCAAGACTGTACGACTTATTCCAGAGTGATTACCCTTTTTGATGGAAAGAAACCATCCTGTCAATGTCAGTGACCCTGAGCCTAGTCATGCATTGAAAATAGGCAGATTTATTTCTCCATTCTTCTGCCATTATTATTGTCTCTTTATCTAAAAAAAAAAAACGTCAGGAAGCTGCCTTCTTGTCTGAATGAAGTTTAGAAAATTCATGCCATGTCAATAAACACACATGAGCTGAAATCCTTTATATATACATTGCGGTTTTACAGTATACCATGGGACTAACCTGAGCAAAGTTGGATGCAGTGAATTAAAGCTCCTTTTCTTGCTTTCATACACTGTAACAACATGAAAGGGGAATTGCGGCTCCAAGCTAATCAGAATCTAGCTGAAGGAACTACAAATGAAATGTTTGATAATATGGTAAATGTGGCTACCATACCTCTGTCATGCTAAAATGTTCATGCATATTGGACATTTCATCTTACTGTATTCAGAATATCCCCGAGGCATGCAATCACTTTTGAGATTCCACAGTATCTTCAGGATTCTCTAATACAGCTAGTTGTCTTGGATAGAAACATGTGGGCCAAGTCTTTAAGCCGCAAACCCCAATCCAGGCACTGTCTTTGATTCCAGCACAATGCCCCCACTGCCTCTTCTCTGCACTGTATGAGTGTAACTTTCAGTTCAAGACATTCAACCTTGTTTTTGCCAATGCTGTTTCCAAATGGTAGTCTTTCCAAAGTCTAAAGACGATAATCCTGTCATCGTTGTTTTCATGGCCACCCCAGGGCCATACAGAAATTTCAAAAGAAAAGCAAAACAAAATGAAACTGCAGTGCAGTGTTTGTGAGGTTTGTTCTGTCTGATTCCATATCTACAACACAGGCAGAGCTACATGGGGAAACAGGTGCTGTTTTGAATGACTTTAGTGGCATATCCTGGATTACTTTGGAGAATATCTCAGCCAGATGTTTTATTATGTTATAATATGAGGAAAACTGGCATCAGTGCTGATGCCACTGTAACACAAGAGGGAGGTGGTTACTGAAACAGTTGGATCCCTGGCTTACACAATACGTTGTTTTCGAGTATTTCAGTCAGATGTGTAAGAAATGCTAATGTACTGAAAAGCGAAATTCTTCCTGACACCAGAAAAGCAGACATTTGAAATAAATCAGTTACCATGTCAAGTAAAGAGATGTCTGGAAACACTGGTATGGGAGCTTGCATTTTTGAACAGAACAAGGTCTTAAACTGAAAAACTATGAATTCACAGATTTGAATTATGTTGACATTATTTTTCATTTTGTCTTTTTTCTGTTAAGGGTGAATTGAGGCTGGTGGATCCACATGGAGGGAACAGCTGAGGCTGGAAGGAACTAAATAACTGCATATTTATTTTCCAAATCAAAAATGGACTCAGGAGATAGAAGATGGATACAGAAAGGGACACACAAAATTGGAATATATATCTGAAACACAAATCAGCAAAGCAAACAAGACTGAGCATCTGATTTTAGAAGTTATTTGAACATACCCTGTATCTCTTTAAGAAGTCTGGACAAAACCAAACAAGTACAATTGTGGATATTAAGTATACTCTGAATCCACAATTGTACTTGTGGAATCTGAATCTAGTTTCAAGTCTGTTGACATAAAAGTGGCAGTGTTGGCTTCAAATGATCACAAACATGGAGAGGTCTCAAATCAAATACTTAACGCTGTGAAAAGCAAAAAAAAAGGGGGAAAAAAAGTCCCGTACTAATTCTGTGGCTAGGTAAAGACATTAACACATCTTTGTGATCAAGTTCTGCTCCAGCAAGATTCCCCCCGATGAAATATTCATTCATGGCCAAAGCATGAAGAATTGGAAAAAGTTTCAGAAATCACAATGTATGCCAAATCCTCTTCTTTTTTTCCTTTCGGCTTTTCCCTTTCAGGGGTCGCCACAGCGAATCAACCTCCTCCATCTAAACCTATTCTCTGTATCCTCCTCTCTGTATGCCAAATAATGAACATAAAACCAAAGATTATGGAGGGAAGTCATTTCTAAATATCATTCAAACCATAGGTCACACTCCTAAAGGTCAGTGACTACCTGGTCTGTGCCCAAATGTAGTTGAAGGTTTGAATTATAATTCTATAATGTAACTAAGTTAAAAAGAAAATAAAAACATGATGATGGAAGCTACCAGTTTTCTTAACTGTTTTATATGACTGAAAAATATGCGTCACTGATTGCTTTTGCCAGAGGGGAAGAAAAATAACACTTTCTCCATACATTGCTTGTTAGATGACTGTGTTTGAATGGTTCTTGCATTAAGCCAAGTATTTTTTTTGAATAGTGTTAATTAATGTTAACAAATAATGTGGTGAGAAAAAAAATCAGAAGCTCAGAATAGAGTATAACAATGACAATCAGCAAGGATCCAGTAAATAAAGAGCTTGTGGTTACTTAGATTTGTCAACCACAAAAGTCGAGAAGGGAGAGAACAGGCAGGAAATTATAGAAAAGAGGAAGTTTATATTGTCAATGTGATGAAATGCAGTCTGAAGATGAACCTATGCAACTGAAAAACTGATAGCTCTGCCCTAAAAAGTATATAGATGAGGAACATGAATGGGGGAATCCTGCCCCCTTTCTTAATGCATTTCAGTTCCTCATACATCTGCTTTTCAGTCCCCTGAGCAAGTAATATATGCCCTACTCAAGGAGAACATTTGCATCCTGCCTGTGTGATGTGGATTGAACAATGTCTTGTGTAGGTGGTAAAAGCTTGCTCTGATTTAGAATTTGTTAAAGTAAATTCCCAATACAAATTGAAATTCATGTAGTATACATCTTCAAACAAGATACATATGGAATGTCTAGCACATACGATAACCTAAGCTGTGCCTGTCCACATTTGTAGTTGCCAAATAGACAATTATAGCACAGTGGTGCAGTGGTTAGTGCTGCTGCTTAACAACAAAAAGCTTCTTGTTTTGATTATGACTGTGTAGAGTTTGCATGTTCACTCTCTGTCCGGGTTTTCTCAGCTTCTTCCTGCAGTAGGTTAATGGAAGACTTTTGCGACTTTTGAATGAGAGAGTGGCTGGTTTCTATATTTGTGGAGCTGTGATCGGTTAGTCAGGGGTTCACTGCGATTGCATGAAATAGACAACATGGGAATTAAAAAGATAGGATAATCAGGTTGAACTAGTTCTCAAGTTTAAGTGCACAACAACTTAAGAATCTTTTTTTACAAGTCCCACAATCTTAAACCTACATTATTCAACAAATCAAAGTATAGTTTTTTGTTTATGATTACATTAGATTTATTTTGTACTGTATAATGATTTTGCCAATGAACATCTAATTGTATGTCTACTGCCAATCTGGATATTTTCACAATAAATTTATGTTCATAGCATTTCACATGGACACTCGCCTTGACCTGCACCCTCTCATGCTAGGTGAGCAGCTGGTTTAAGGACTAATAAAAACTTCGATATGAATACTTAAAATTCAGATAGATATATGCGATCAAACACATATTAAACTCATGGTTAATAACGTGTCGGGTATAGTGTACAGTTGCATGAATTATTCATGCTTGCGTTCCTTTGCACAGATAAAATACAGAATAAGAAAAAACACATAAGTGAACATGAATGGTTTCCGAAAAAGATAATTTACGAGAAAGTGTGTCAAAGAAAAGGCAGCTTTGTAATGTTCTTGGTTTTTCCTTAGAAGTGCCTGCTTAAGCCCTGATAAGAGTTTGTCAAAGAATAAATTCGAAGGTCTCTGTGCATATCATCTTTACCTCCACTTCAATCTTCATTCTTATTATTCTTTTGGATCCGACATGGTGAAGCCCCTCCAGGTTTATCCTGCCACTGAGGAAATGGCAGGTCTTAATTTTAAAGTCAAGGGACAGGGAGACACTTAAACATTACCGTCACAAATCGACAAAAACTGGAGAAAGGGGGACTAGTTGTGTGTGTGGTTGTAAATACAACTGTAAAGATACAGAATTTTAACTACTAAATGGCCTCAATGGTTGATTGGGTTTGTTTTAATGATATGATCATATTTGGGGGCGCACATTGTTTATTTTGAGGGGCCTTGAATTTAAATCAATTGGGCAATGGATGTGTCTTTAATCCCTTGCCCTGTCTCTTTATTTTAGCGCTTGCCTTGATGTTAGTGTGTTTTTCTACACTAGTTCTAATTTATAATGTTGCTATCTTGGCAAGGTCACCCCGTTAAAGAGATCTTTGACCTCAAGGGGCTTTTTTTACCTGGTTAGATAAAGGTATAAAAACAAGTTTATGCATAGTTTTTGAAACTTTTTCTGCTCACCAGTTGTTCTGATTCTAATCTTCAGTACACATATATGATTTCTGAACCTGTGTCCTTCATTGGAAACATTGTAACATACAAGCTGTTACTGGATGTCTTCAACCATATGGGTCACAAGCCTTGTAATTGCTTGTGCTTGCCTTACAGACCAGTGCAGATAAATTCATGATTTGGACAGGCTCTGCTGTTTAGCAAACACTTCTAAGAGACACTGACCTTCTGTTTACTCTGCTGTAGCCCTCCAAGCTCTAAATGGATTAATGATCCTGAGGTTGTCAGCTCAAATGCAGACACAGAGGAGACTGCTGACTTGTCCTTGAATGAGGCATTTAATCTGAATTGTGTCAGTTATTATCCATCTTCATAAATACATTATACATATCAAAGGTTATGCAAGTCACCCTCAATGAAGTCAGAAGATACCATGTGAGGCATGGATAGCATCTTGGCCCATAACACAGATCTGAAGGATATCAGATGGATTTTGTCTGGGATTCTTTGTCATTGTGTGTTCTTATAATAATGTATTATTTGAACATGCAGGGACCTTCTTGCAAGAAGTTGTCAATGGCTTTCGTTATAAACAAGCCCAAAGCCTCCCTTCTCGTCATTATTTATGGCTCTTGTTGCCCACCCTAATTTCTGGCCAGTGTGAACTACAGTGTGTACAGGATCGCTGTGTAATGATCACATTTTGTGGGTCTTGTGAGTAATGCTTAATTAGATGAGTACTGCTCGCACACCTTTGGAGTGGGTGCTTTTTTTTTTTTTTTCTTTTCTTACAGCGAGACCCCACATAAACCTGAAGGGGAGTTACAGGGCTGCCCAATTAGTGCTGGAAAGTGTAGCTGTGTAAGAGAGTATCGGCAGTGAAGAGTGCACCAGAGGAGGCGTGTCATCAATCATACCTCCAGCTCCAGGCTTGTTCCAACCCTTTTCCCAATCTGTCAGGAGAAGGAGTGAAGCAGAGGAGGAAATGACAGTGGCCAGCCAATTCAGAAAAAAAGCAGTATCAGATATAACTGCAATAAGTGACTGCTTGTGTTTCATAAAATACAGTTTAAGGAAGATGAAATAAAGTACTTATCCAGTCAGTTAGATTTCTTTGATCATTTTTTTTTCTCAATGACAATCTTTATAATTATATGGTCTATCCAAACCATTCCTGCATCACAGATTTCTATTGTCAGAAAATATAAATGGCACATCCCTGAGCCTCAACTTTCTGCTGCATTACATCTTTAATTTTGAAGAACATGGGCTCATCGATGTAGAAGTCAATCCAGTGTTCACTGCAAGGCTACCATTTATATGAATCTGCAGCTGATGAGAATCTCAAATAAATTAATTGTGAATTATAAGAGTTACAGTTACCTTTAGCAAAAGTAACTCTTGCTAAAATCAATAGTCATCTTTAATTTCCAAACTCTTGTTCTAAATTAGTTTCATAATTTAATTGTCTATTCAGCAAAATAACAATACTAGATTTAATGTATGTTTCCCTGTAATGTGTATATGAGTAAAGACTGTAATACGAAGAACACAGCTGAACACTGATCCAAAAATGCTGGTAAAAAGATACTGACAACACTACTATGACTACTCTTCACGACTACGACCATGTCTGCGTACCACTTCGAGTACTAATACTAGGAATGGTAATATATGAATAGGAAACAAGCAAACTGCCTTTAAATGTAAAAGGATAAGGATAATAAAAGAGAGACATTTTAAGTAAGCTGTTCAAAGATTACGTGTAATGTACTTAACTCTGACTGGCTGATAGAGAGAAAATAAATAGTGCAATATCGAGTACCCTTCCCTAGATACTGGTTTATACCTCAGTATCAGTATATTGTATTGACCATTAGGAGATTATGAGAAACTTCACTAATTTACATTTAATGCAAACTGACTTTTTTTTTCCCACAGGTAAACACACTTTAAAATGACCTCCCTATACTCGTTTCAGGCTGCTGTGAATCAGTTGTTTCCCCAATGCATTCAGTGACGCTGGCTCAGGGGATCGTAACATATCCGAAAGATTGGTACTTGTTTCTTTACGGAGGGTATTATGATAATGACAGTTCATCATATTAGCTATATCTCCTTCACTGACCTTTCTCACTGCTTTCTCCAAGTCTTGTCAGAATCAGTGCCAGTTATTGAAATCTATTGATGTATTTAATATTTTAAAGCAATGTTTCTATCTTGTTGTGTGCCATCATTGGTTCATAGTCTGCAACTGAGAAGAAAAATGTTGATGTGAAAGCCGCTTTATGTAATCTGTCTAATGAGAATGCACAGTAATACAATATATTGCACAACAGAAACTGATATAGTTCTAATGTAATTTAATTTAATCTTTCATGCACAGAGTGGTCATTTTGAGAACTGATGTCAGGAGGAAATGTGCAAACACAATATTGCCATTGGCTTACTTTCCAACTGTCTGACCTACACTTATCATTAAGCAGTCAGTTGCATTAGTTGAATTGCAAAGTCTCTTGCAGTTAGTATCATCTCAAATCATCCTCAGCAACTTTACATTGGTGTTAATCTCCATACGACCAGCATGATGGTTCCTCCTCCTGATCCCTTGTGGGCACTCCATCCATTTCTGTCTGAGAACCAGAGTCTCAGATTCGAAGGTGGTGATCCTCATTCTGGCAGCTTCACATTCGGCTGCAAACCGCTCCAGCGAGAGCTGTAGATCATGGTCCACTGACAGAACCACATCATCTGCAAAAAGCAGAGACCAAGCCTGAGGCCACCAAACTGGATCCCCTCGACATCCTGGATGCGTCAAGAAATTCTGTCCATAAAAGTTATGAATTCTTGTTGAAATCTTCTTGTAGTGGCAACTGGACTTGAATTTCTTCACTTTTCAAGTGAAGTTTCAATTGAGGAAATTCAAGTCCAGTTGCCCCGACTAGAGGTTTCGACAAGAATTCACTATGACCTGGATGACTGAGAACCTCCACAGACATAAAAGTTATGAACAGAATTGGTGACAAAGGGCAGTCCTGGTGGAGTCCAACCCTCATCGGAAACAAATCCAACTTACAACTGGCAATGCAGACAAACAACCCGTGTTACAGGGTCAGGCACCCCATGCTCCAGAGCACCCCCCACAGAATTCCCAGTGGGACATGGTTGAATGCTTTCTCCAGGTCCACAAAACACATGTAGACTGGCCGGGCAAACACCCATGTGCCCTCAAGGACCCTGCCGAGGGTTTTGAGCTGGTCCACTGTTTGTCAGCCAATATGAAAACCACGCTGATCCTCCTGGATCCAAGGGTCAACGACCCATCAGACCTCCTCTCCAACAGCCCTAAGTAGACTTTTCCACACTCTCCGATCCCCCCCTTTTATAGAGAGGGATTACCACCCCAGTTTGTCAATCCAGAGGCACTGACCCCCCTCGCGATGCTGCAGAGGCTCGTCAGCCAGGACAGCCCTACAACATTCAGAGCCTTAAGGAACCCAGGTCTCATCCACCTCTGGGATCAGTGGCCTCACCAAACTCCTCCCACACCCAAGTTTTTGCCTTGGAAACTGCCACTTATGCAAGTTGCTTGCGTGCTGGTACCTGTCAGCTGCTTCACGAGCCCTACTGGCCAGAAAGGTTCAGTAGGACTCGTTCTTCAGCTTGACTATATCTAGCTAGAACCTCGGCCTCGTGCACTAGCTCAGGCTCCTTCCTCACCAATGGAGGTAACATTCCATATTCCTAGCGCCAGCTTCTGCAGCCACAGCTGAGATGGCCAAGGTCCCCCACCCTGGCCACCAGCCTGTTCACATCGTGTCCATACCCCTTGGCTCCTCCTATAGGTGGTGAGCCCAAGGGAAGAAGGACCCAGGCCCAGCCGAGCCCCCATGAGTGCAAGCCTGGGCACCAGACGCCCGCATCAAACCCTGTGCTCAGGCCTGGCTTGATGCTGGCTGAAAGATCAAGCTGTTGGAAGGGCAGAGCACATTTTACTTCACATAGTTATCCTAACATACATGGTTATTTAACATGAATGCGTAAGTGTATCCGCACATTTATTGAGAGACAGTGGGAGGGACTAACTGACAGGCTTATCTCAAATAAGCATGATGTAGTTCCATGCTTTATCAACTGAAAAGGACAAGCATTATACTATTTTACTTGAAGGGCTAAAATGATCTGTAGTTCAGGATACACAACCAACTCATGGTGTCTGACCCGTGTGTTTGGTTCAGTCACACTGTGATGGATGACATGGTTATCAGAGTCTCACCTTCAGGATAGGGGGTGTGGTATACTGTCGTCAAGGTCAATATTTATAAGCTGTATCACAGAGTGGTTACCTGGTGAGTTTTCTAAACATCTTATTTTATGGCCAACCATCAAATAAAAATGTCAGTCAAAATTACTATTATAACACAAAGCGAACACATGAACGAGATCTGTCGGCTGTTGCAACAGTTAATCATGAGTCCACTGCGTCTTCTGTAGGTATCATGGACTTATGTTTTTATACATTTTGTAATTATTTTTATTGTATAATCATGCTTCCTCGACTGTTTTTTTTTTTTTTTTTTCATCCCCGTGTGTGTGTATGGGTAAAGAGGAGAGGTAAAGTTCAATTTAAAGATGATGATTCCAAAACAAAGTGTATGCTTTACTCTAACCACTACATTACTGCATTGTCATTGGTGGGGAGGATAAATGCTCTGATCCTGAAGGTATTCCAGCAGCACTCAAGACTAAGGGTCGATTGTGATCGATGGTAGATCGCTTCCAGTGTGACAACGGTCACCACACATCTGTAATCGAATGTGTGCCACTGCAAGCCTCCAGCAAGCGACGTGACATAGTTAGCCTTCCAATTTATAACTGTTGTAGAGGAAATATTAAGAATAAATAATTAAATAAGCGGGGGAGCTGAACTAAAAGATAAACCCAAAACTTTGGTTTATCATGGTGAAAAACCACCTTTTTCGCCGTGTCAAATACAAAGTGCATTTGTCTAATCTGTCTGTCTTTCATTGATATTCCAAAGAAGGGAAATGTCGAGAGACACTTTTGAACTTTTCATTAAGAAAATAAATAAATTAATAAAATAGTGCAGTGCTGACATCTAAAAACTCAGAAGGAGGAGAAAGGTGAGGGAGTCCGCCTTTTTTCCCCTGCCTTTTCCCAAGATTAACAAGACCACATCATTCCACCATGATTTGCGATGATTTGGCAGCTCGTTTGCAACTAGCTACTTGCATCTACTGTCTAGGAGATGTAAACCCGGCAAACATTACTGTATTGACTATCAATGAACAATGATAAGGTACGCCATTATACAATATATTGTAAAGCATTCGGCTGTCTCTCTTTACACAGTGTCACTCTCTATACTGATAATTTTTCACACGTGTATATTATAGTTTTTTTTTTACATCATTTTCATAGTCTTTTCAAGAGAAGTCCACAAACTGAAAAAGTATGGACACGCCTACACTTGACAGTCACAGCATTTTAAAGAAAGATTACACATAAATGATAACCACTTGATTAATCAGAGTGCCCTCAAAACTATTTTTGGATTCCATTGAGATTTGAGAGAATCAAAGTCTCCGAAAAATGGTTTCACTGTATAAGTTTGCGACATGAGATATGGCCAGTATTGTTCTCAAAAGATCATAACATTTCACTGAATTGGTGAAAATCACAATAAGTAATTGATCCGAAAAGTTTATTACAAAATAAGGAATCATTTACCCCTAGACATTGCTTTAATCGTAAAAGATGAATGTCCACTTTAGATTCCGATAAGTTACTACTTTATTATTTTCAATACCTTAGATAAGCAAATTCTAATTTATTGAGTTGATCATACATACACACACACACACACACACACACAGATTATACATATGATATATATGATATAGATGTATATATGTATGTGTATTTATATATGTGTGTGTGTGTGTGTGTATTTATATACACGTGTGTGTGTATATATATATATCATATATATATATGATATAGATGTATATATGTATGAGTATTAATATTTGTGTGTGTGTGTGTGTGTGTGTGTATATATATATATATATATACATGTGTACACATATATAAATTCAAAATTAGTCAAAATTATGCACGGTAAACCAGTAAACAACAATTATTCAAAACTGACCATTGGTATGGCTGGCGTGGATTGGTACACCCAATGCTATCTGGCAGCAGAACCAACTCAGTCATAATTAAGCTTACTGGCCCACTTGATGGGAAATTTTAGGGCAAAAAAAAACCAAGATAGGAAAATTGACTTATACAAAGATTTTCACACATTCTGTACAAAGGATTTTTTTGTTTCACAGAAGCACGTCCAACTTAAAGTACCAAATCAATTTGAACCGTATATTAATCATGAAATTTGGGGTAAATTTATCTTGGCTATTTACTTGATGTAGGAAGAAAAAAAAGAAAAAAAATATGGTGGGTAAATATGATGTGATTGATATGTTTTTAACTTCCTTTTTCCCATTTTTACAGTACAATCTCGGCACCTTATCTGTTCTTTAGTTTAATAAATGTTAGGTGTAATATGTTTGGTGTGTGTTTGTGTAAGTGAATTTTGGCTCACAAAATGAAATGCAATTAATGATGAATGGTTATTAATTCTGATTAATCTAAATTAATCATGAATATAGTTGTTATCACAAAACCTTTTTTTCATTTGTTTTAATCATGACACACTGTCAATCTACCTGCCCCACTGTCCCAACCCTTTGTAGCCTATTTGTAGGATAATTCAGTCTTGTGGTGGTGTAGTGTGATCCATGCAAATGGCAGCTTGGTTGCAGCTTGATTGAGTCAAATTTTAAGCCTAGGAATTAGCTTCTTGCATTTGGCCATGGAGAGTTTTAACAGAGTCCAGGCTTCAATACTAAAATAGCTGGACCAGAAATGAGCATATATGATTGCTTGGGCAGCCAAATCCTTTTACTCCTTTACCATTCTAAACAGAGTAATGTGTCAACTGTGAGATCAAAGCTGAATCAAGACCTTTCTCTGAATTTTCTCCCTAAAGGACCATACCTATTGGACAAAATTTGCCATACAATTTTGGTCAAACAAACACATACATTAAAAAACAGTTTTCCTTTTCAGCACAGTTCTGTTTGAATGCCTTCTAGAGTAGCTGGTACAACTAATTTTACTTATATTTTTCAGTAAAATTACTGTCTAAAATTAAGCATCCTCAGTTGTTTTTTTTTTTGTTTGTTTTTTCCCATGTCTCACACGAAAATCACTAATTCTTTAGAGTATGCGTTCCCACATCATTTTCATATAAGCAAGTTGCTGATCGATGATCATCATCATTGTCTTACTATCAAGTTAAACTTGCAAATAAGTGATTACCAGAGGGAACTTAGATAAGGACATCAAATTTTGTTGAATTACAGATCATTTGGTAACTCTACTTGTGTTTACAATTGAATAGCTTAAGACTAATGTTACTAAAATACATTATCAAAATGCGGATTTTCTATAAACAATCACAGTATGTCAAGACTACAACTTCGAGCTTTGGAGCCAAGATGGTAGAGGCTTGGTAAACTTTCTTTCGATTAATCCTCTTGAGTTCATGATTTATTTACTTTCTTCTGAAGGCATTAAAAAGTTTAATATAACAAGGAGTAGGAGACTCTCTCTTCATAATTCTTTGCCAAAAATCTTCTTTGTCCTTGCTAATCCATCATGACACTTGGGTGTAAGATGAAACTTGTGGCTCCAGTAGAATTCATTGATTAATTATTAGCTGTTTTTCCTCCATCCTGTTTTACCGTGTAATCCTTGTTTCGAAAATCTGACAAGATCTTGTTTTGATAGGATCGATTCTTTTAGATACTAATGAATTCAGAAAATAAATGATAGCTCATAGTTTGTGTTTTTTGTTTTTTATGTGTTATTGAAAAAGCATCTAAGAGCCTTTAAACCTCACTGACTCTGGTCATCAGCCAGTGTGTTTATTGATCTGCCTGATAGCTGGAGCTCTTCCAGAACAATAGAAAACAATAAATACATCTTCAAAGATAAACCTCCTATTTATAGACTATGAGGGTAGAGGGCATTGCTTGATGTGAGAAGTGGATGATTTAAGTGCCTTGTCGGGACCAGACATACAGGATTGTTATCATATTGGGTGCATCATTTTAACACTGTCCTCATCAGTATGTCTTAACTGCAGGCAGCAGAACTAGTTTTTATGTGCAAGGGACTTGGTCTTTATTTTTGAACCAAAAAGGGACCAGCTACTGTTCAAACCGTTAGAAAATAGATTCCATGAAGGTCTTACTTTCAATGTTGACTTGTTTTTCAATGTATGTGGTGAGCAGTTGCAATAACTCCTGTTTAACATTTTTCCCATTCATAAAATAAATAGGAAGCCAGCACGGTTGCTTTTAGGGTCACTTGCTCATAGATCGATAAATTAAAAATATATAGGCATTGTATTCTAGCATTTAGGTTATATCATAAACACACATAATGGAATTAATATGTCCATCCCATCAAGGTGTCTGAAGTCTGAATTAGAAGCGAAAAAAAAACATTGTCATTCAATCAAATAGAAAGCGTGTCAGTGGAAAAACCCATTATGTTTGCCTTGAGGCAGTTTCATATGTAACACTGTTCTCTTTAACAGGGTTATTTAGCAGAGCTCTGGGCCATCTTCAACTGTTTGTGTGTTTTATAAACCGATCTGCAAAACTCATACAGGTTATGTAGTCTTCAGCCCATTCATCATATTTTTATCTTTTTATTTTTTTATCTTTTTTTATCTATTTAGACCTTTAGCAGACAAAAATAATTTTCAGTCATTTTGCCATTTGTTGGAATTACAAACCCTATAAACTGTTGGAAGTGCTAGATTACAAAGCACTTAAGTATCGTTATCCCACACTTACTGTAATGGAAAGGAGGCGTTTCACAACATCAATATAGTGAAGTAAGTCTTGACAGCAATTGATGAGGTGTATTTATTTATTTATTTGTTTATTTATTTTACTGTGGAATCATCAGCTAAGCTCCTTGAACTCCATAGAGAACAGTTTTGTATATTAGTGTACTTGCTCATTTCTATGGGCTGATTTAAATTTGTGCAATATTGGAAATGAGCAAAAGAGCTGGTGAAGCACCATAATGCCCAAAGAATGGATTGCAAATTGTTCTCTGCTGTGTGTTTTTTTTTTTTTTTTGACAATTTTTGTCTTGGCAGCTGAGATGGTATAGTCCCAGATGCTGCAGAAATTTGCATGGCCTTAATGAACCTGTTTGCTTAGACATTCATCTGCTGTTTTGTTTCCAAACTCAGGCCCAAAACTATCAAGTAAGAAGCTGCAACAGCTGGAGGTGTGCCAGTGAATCGAGAGATGTTTTTATGACTCAGTGCAAACTATTGCATTGCCTTCCACCACAGTTTTGTTCTCTTTTCATCATTGAAGAGATTAACATGTAGAATAATGGTAGATCAGGATTTAGGTTGGTCGCTGAATTACACTTAATTGTGCTGTGTGTTAGTCACCTGGGTGATTTTGACGCAGAACGTATTGTCACTTTCTAATCATTGTAGAGCTAATTTATCGTTATTTTAATCTTTCTCTCAATTCAGATACAAGGGCTTGATCTGAAGAGCTTTTCCTGAAATAACAACAGTTTCTTCTTCGACAAAACAATACCCTAATTTAGCTACATTCAATTATGCATAAGAAGATCATTTAGTAGCAATTAGCTCTGAAAATGACAATGGATAATGCAAAATGCAATTAACTGATTAAAACTGAGACTGCAAAACTTTGCTTGTCTTTTGTTACCCTACACAACTTTCTTTGCAAATGTTATTTTCTACCCCACAAAAGGCACTTGTTTTGACAAAATGCAAAATACCTTTTAGCTGTTGTTACCAAATGTGTTGGTAACTTTCAAAGTGAATTATGCCAGAGGACTTCCAGTCTATTCCGATCGCTTCCCTGCGCTTAAAGATGAAGTAATAAACGTAATTGATTAAAAATTCAATAAAAAATGCAGTGCAAGCTTTAGTTTTACAAAATAGGATTTTGGGCTATCTGTGCATGACTCCTACCTACCTATGCTTAAGCCTTTTTTAAATTACTATAATTTTTGCTTGAAATTGGAGAATCAATCAAACAGGTTATGGTGTCCCAACGCAGATATGATGTTCCATTGTTAAATATGATTTTTTTTTTTTTTACTGTTGGCATCAGCCAGTTTCCCTTGTCATCATGGACAATTATTTTGTTCTTGATCATTTCTTGCTCTAAATCATGCATATTTTCAGTTTCAGTGACACAAAGATGTTCACCACCTCACTTTGCATTTTATGCACTTTTTTTAGAGGAAAAAAAAATAAAGGTAGCAACAGTCTTCTGATATCTTCTGTTCATCAGTTAGCTCACAATGTTCCCTTGAACACACACACAACAGATTCTTATTGTCTGAGTTTACTCTTCTGTGGGATTTTGACTGTTTTTCACCCTGCTGACCACCACTTGACTGAAATAAGTACACCAGATTTTAAGACTGGTTGGAGTGAGTTCCACTCAAACCCATGTTGTGCAGGCTGTTTGACTGTCGTCAGATACCAATGGTTTGAGTCATGGTTTTCTGACTTATGTCTTTCAACATGTCCTTAAGTCAACTGGGCCACTCACTGATATCTTTAAGTACCCAAATTGCATTATTTCCTCCCTAATATCTTCCTGTAGATGTTTTAAAGGGATCAAGACTATCTCAGAATTGAGAGTATGTTCTATCAATGTAACTGCCTTTTAAAATCCCTGTTATGAATCACAGACCCTGTTTGGAGTGAGCCTTAAACTGAGCATAATCCTTGCCAAATAGACTGGCAATTAGCTTAACTAAGGACTTGTTGGTCCCTGCCAACACACAGGCTCTGCATTTTAAACAGTGAAGCATTCATTGAATTTTTTGCATTCATCCAACCTTCTGCCTCTCCCTCCAATGCAAACAGGCCAGCTTGCATTTTTTTAACAGAAAGGGCATTTTACAAAGTTCTGCAGCACTTGTTTTTAATACTGTTGTAGATTTTCATACATTTTGACACCAATGCAGCTCTGGCCCAAACTATTCATTCATTCATTCAAACATTCATTCATGCATGCCTCCATTGATTTATTTTCTATACCTCTTATCTTGTACAGAGACTCAGGGGTTCTGTGAGACAAGAAGCGGGGTTCAGCTCTAACCAGTTGCTAGTCAGTCTCAGGACTAAACATGAATACATAGAACTGTTTTCTATCATTTTATATATGAAGAATTGAAAAACTTCAGTTGACCAACAGCATGAATTGTGGATTAGAAATGCAGAGAATACTCACAGAAACTGAGAACATGTGAAAGACACTCGTCTGACTCAAACCAGAAACTGGTGCTGTCAGATGGGAGGACTAAACACTGTACCGCAGCACTATAATATTTTATCATAATATTTTCACACTTGCATTGTAATACCAATTACAATACAAACTAAATGGTTCTAGGCTGCCTCTGAAACGCCTTATGATATTTTCCCTAAATCTGATAATGAAGTTTCATAACATTAATTGCAACATTAGAGAAGTGAGAACAATGAATCAATGTATACAACACTAGGAGACAGGTAGAAAAAAGGCTATCCATAAAGCAGGTTGGCACTAGTAGGGCATGCAAAATATGGCTACACCCGTGGAGCCTCCTGCTGGATATATTTATTCCAATATTTGTAGATGACTGAAACCAGTTAAGTACTGTGGCAATTGCTTATTTCCCTTTTGTCAGGATGATGAATGTGGTCACACCTATCGGACTGTGCAGGGGTTCCAATGTCCTATGACAATGAAGGATTGTCCATTTGTGCCATGAACAGAGCACATCAAAACCAGAGGATAAAGCCCTCAAGGAAAGCAATAACAAACACCTCCTTGTTACTGTCATTGTTTATGACAGGAATTTTAAAGCAAAGCAATTTCCCCTTTCATATGCATAAAGTGGAAATGTGAAACATTAAATGGTGTGATCTTACATGCTATGGGAGAATCACCATTTATCGACATATTTAGTAAATATGAGCACACAAGAGACATGACTCGATGACAAAACCATCAACAACACCACAGCAAAGGGATTTTGCAATAAATGACTGGTTTTATTTTACGATAACCCTATTTAAATGGCTTATAAATTACGGCACAAAAATAGATTAAAAATCCTCATTTGCCTCCATGTATCTATATCATGCTGACAAAATGTTGTCAAAGCTTAATATTACAGGGAAAAAATCCCAACATTTTCATGATTTTGTATCCTCTCTCTCTCTCTCTCTCTCTCTCTCTCTCTCTCTCTATATATATATATATATATATATATATATAGATAGATAGATAGATAGATAGATCTAGATCTATAGATATAGAAAGAGAGAGATTTAAGTGTAGTCAGCAGACCCCCTTTAAAGCTTTGGAAACATTTTGCTTTGTCAGTTCACATTGCTACAAGTGGATGATTCCTTTGTTCATCACAGATTGATTAACTTCTGATATCTTGCGATGTATGTTTGGTTTTTTGCAGAAATATGGAAACATGAATATTTTGTTGTTTGAATAATACCATTTTTTAATCATCACCTAAATAAATGTGGTGGTGTCTCATGGGGGTTGTATTTTATTATTTTTTTCCTAATTCATTGGCGGGACACATTTGCAGTGGTATGCAAAGCTCTCGATATTACATTCCATCTGTGTCCGTACTCTCACCTGTGTTCATGAACTCCGGGTCATGACTAAAAGAATGAGGTATCAGATACAACCGGCTGAAATGAGTTTCCCTCTGCAGGGTGGCTGCGCTTAGAGATAGGGTAAGGAGCACAGACATCTGAGGTAGGGGAAAGCGTGGCGTAGAGCCTCTGGTCCTTTGTGTCAGAAGGAATCAGCTGAGGTGGTTGTGACATCTGGTAAGCATGTCTCCTGACCACCTGCCGTTAGAGATGATCTACGCCTGTCCACCTGTAAAGAGGCCTTGTGGTGAACCCAGACTACATTAGAATGAGAATTCGATAAACTTTATTTGTCCCAGAGGGGCAATTGGAGAGAGATTATATATCCAGCCTGACCAGGGCACATCTTGGGATCCTCCCCTGGAAGAACTAGTTTGTGTTACTGGAGAGAGGGATGTGGGGGTTCACCTCCTCGGTCTGCTGCCACTGCAACCTTACCCGGGATAAGCAGTTGGGAAAAAAGTCATTAATCATTCATAGTGCTACTTATTGTGAAGAACCAAAGAACATCGTATGAAATAAAAGTGAATTAAACTCTGGCTTTAGAATCAATCCAATGGGGCATAGTAAACTGATCTGTAAACCCTTATTCCTTTAGGCTAACAAGCAGCTCTTTCCAACAACCAGCCTTGAGGATTGACCTAACCCTCTTACTTAATTTCCCTCCCTGGCACATTCCCAAGTCTCACTTGGGTGGTGAGTAATATGGGTAAAGTGTTCAGTTGCACAATTTGCAACTAGACAATAACAAAAGTCCAACCACAGGCACACTCACAGTTACATGAGCTTTATCCTTTAAAAGGACGCTTTAAAAAGTCTTTTTCTATGGATCAATGGAAATTAGCAGTTGCGAAATCTGAGTGATTTTTTTTAAGGTGTCAAAGAAAAATACACAAATAAAAGCAGCATATAAACAACTGATTTATTTTCTTTTGAAACAGGAAAATGTGACCTTCCACAACACATTGAATCATGAAGCTGACCAGATGTGAAGCTTGTTTGGCTGTTTGGCAATTTGAGCAGTGAAAGCTTGAATTTCCTCAGAGTCTAGTAGCTCTCCCTCTCTCAACTCTTTTCTCTCACTCCAACATGGAGGATCCCCCCTTTCCTGCTGTCGATGCACCATGTTTAAAAACACCTCCGTATGAGCTTTACAGTGCTATATGTAATCCTCCTCATGTCCAGGGGACTGATGGGTAGTGGAGTTTCTGGGATAGTGATACACTCCATAGAATGTGTTTTCACTCTACAAGAGATAATTTTTTAATTTTCCCGCAATCAATTGAATACTTATGATTTAAATTTGACTCAAAGCTGACTTAACGTGTCACACAGAATCCTTTTGTATTACTTTTTCACACAAGTTACATAACAAAATTTTAAATAGTCAGTGGATTATTAAAAAAAACACAGTTGACAGAAGATAATTTCCAGCCTTGTTGTAGTATGTTTGCACATGTTTGATGAAGATGTACAAACTTAAAAATGAGGACAGAAAAGCAGAGTGAGAAAGGTTGACAGAGAGAGGAGGATTAGCAGGACCTGCACACAGATGGCCGTGGGAAGCAGATGTCCCAGTTGAGCTGTTCAGGGTAGTCCCTGCCAGCTCAGAAACGGTAACAGAAGTATGCAGAGCAAAAAGGCTACCTCGAAACGGGTGGCTAGATTTGAGAAAGCAGATGCTAATCAATGTGTTCCATGCATTGAAATGTCACCAGGAATACCGCAGTGGAGAGAAACAGAAATTCCCCTTTAAATTTTTGTTTTCAACTGCTGTCAATATTGTTGTCATGTAGATAATCTTTAGATGTATTTGAAAATCAGTACAGTAAAAATGCAAAAAAGATAAATT
This sequence comes from Fistularia tabacaria, assembly GCA_901007705.1. Taxonomy (NCBI): domain Eukaryota; kingdom Metazoa; phylum Chordata; class Actinopteri; order Syngnathiformes; family Fistulariidae; genus Fistularia; species Fistularia tabacaria. Next base: position 82,672 of record CAAKHD010013611.1, on the reverse strand, counting down.
TATAAATTCCATGTTCAAGTCAAAATGCTCAATATCTCATCTGCTGTATTCTGCCATCAGAAACAGGCCGAGATCAGCATCAGGTCATGGCGCAGTGTAAAACCAAACACTGCCAGCAGCCAAGCCATTACCTAACAGAAAATAACTTCCTTCTATCTGCAGAGCGTAATTCATTCTTCCAGCCAACTCATCTTTCTCCAGGTCATCAAAATCATATGAATGGAAATCCTAAAAAGGTCATCATACAAATCAGAAGTCAGTCCAAAAAATTCACAACAGACACTCCTAGATAAGTCATATGACCATTTATTCCCCATTATCTGTAGAATGACATTAATATTGCTTCAGTCTAGTGACATTATACTACTTGAGTCAAAATAAGCATATGTAGCAAAACCCTTTGGCTCACAGTTTTCATGTCTGTCTTCACTGCTGCCAGTACTGTTATCCTGGTGTCTGGCGCTTGTCAAGCACCCACAATTTTTTTTAGTTTGATACATAGGTGTTTAATTCAGATGTGAGATGCCTACCTTTACGTTCTCTTCTTCCCTTTTGCTTTCTATAGGGAAGGAGTCAGAGAAGCGTATTCATGAATGTCAAATGCCAATCATCAAATGCTCAAAAGTAATGTACTGAAGGAAACTGTTAAGTCCCTGAAACTATGCATTTGTCTCATTGTTATTGGATAGTTACAGTTCAGGATTCTTAACATATACCTCTTTCCAACACATGTTTTGATGCTGTACATTTCAACCAACATGTGATATTGAGTTTAAACTTATGAACTTTAAAAAAAAAAAAAAAAACACAGCTGAAGCTTACCATGAATGATTTCAGACAAACAGAAGAAATCTCAATACTGGCAAGCAAAAGGTTCACACTTGAATTGTCCTACTTCTACTAT
>CAAKHD010013611.1:67265-81748 GCA_901007705.1 Fistularia tabacaria | reverse complement strand
GTCTCATTGTTATTGGATAGTTACAGTTCAGGATTCTTAACATATACCTCTTTCCAACACATGTTTTGATGCTGTACATTTCAACCAACATGTGATATTGAGTTTAAACTTATGAACTTTAAAAAAAAAAAAAAAAACACAGCTGAAGCTTACCATGAATGATTTCAGACAAACAGAAGAAATCTCAATACTGGCAAGCAAAAGGTTCACACTTGAATTGTCCTACTTCTGCTAGAATTCCTTTTGTCATTAGACGACAAACTATTAGGTAAATAAATTATTCCATAAGTATATGTTAGAGACTTTTAATAAAAATATGAGTTTTAGATTAAAACAGAATATAAAAGACAATTATGTGACTTAATGGTTTTGTGTTGATCTATTTTTCATGTGGCAGGAGTTCAGTTGACCTCTGATGGGAATGCGATGTACAGGTCACTCACGTAACTTTGTGATGTAATTATCCAGAGAGCAAAATGCTTTCACTTCATTTAAAGTTTCCTGCTTTCTAGTTTTATTGATGTGCTGATCTGTAAGTCTTTTTTTTTCCAATCCACTCAATTCATTTCAGTTAAAAGCAGAGTGACTCGTCGCTCTGTGCACCATTGTCCTGGGTTTGATCTCTAGCTGACCGCGTTTCCTCTCCTTTAATTTGTTTAGTTTGAGGACTCAGTTTTGTCTTTAAAAAAAGTGTATATTGTTTTTTTAACCCCCCTTACAGTGTATATCAAGGCACTGGCATAGAAATTGAACCTGTTCCCTCACCATGGGTACCATTGCTTCTCATGGATGGGTTTACTCTAGATACTGATTTTTTTTCAGTTCGGTTCACAAGTAAATATTTGCATGATAAATTAAGTAATTTCTTTCTCAATATCTTTAAGACAATCAATAATTTTAATTTATAAGGAGATTACTAAGGCATTACTTGGAATGATGTTCTGTTGATAAATTAGCCCCAGTAGAAACGGTAGTGTTCACTTAGAATATTGTCACACCAGTCTGGTTTAGTCTGGTTGAATAGACCTCTGGTGTTCTCTGCCCCTTGGTGTGGTTCATCTGGGTACATGTAAAGACAGCAATTGATTCTTATTTTTGGTATGAATGTGAGCCAATTCTGACCTAACCTTAGGAAGCATTATGCTGTTTTATACCGGTAGCTCCTAAGATGGTTGGTATGCTTTCAGTAGGTGCTCTTTTTTTCCCTCTCTGTTTCCCTCTAATTTGAAACATAGTTGTAGTGATGCCTGGGCACGTCCACAGGAATCTAATGTGACTGAGGTTTATTTTTCATCACTATGGAACATCATCATCCACTGTGCTTGTACAATTGACAGAATATAGGCACTCGAAGAAAAAGACTTATAAGTGGTATTTGAAGCTGTTTTGTTCAAAACAATCCTTTCTGCATAAACAATCATCAGTGAATGCCCGCTATGGGGTACAGAACAGAGTGGGCAATAGATATAGTAAACATTGATTAAATCAGGCACATGTCATCATGTAAAGGAGCATTTGGGTTTAAGATCGGTTGTAAAATGGCATGGAGAGGAAGAAGGAAGGTTATGCAGATGGCAGCTGTTTAAAGAAGATGTGTTGAATGGCATTTGTCACCAGAATGCAATTGAATACATGTGAATTGGTGATTGGACCATCATCTATTGTGAAATGGTTTTAGCTGATTATCAGCTAATGTACCAGGTTGTCTATGTGATTTGAGCTTGACTTCCTGCTAACATTGTCCTCCCTCAGTTTGGATACTACCTGGTATAGATGCCTTGCTATACATAAATATGTGTGTGTGTGTGAGTTTGAGTGAGAGAGATAGAGAGAGAGTTATGAAAGGTTTTTAACGCAAAGTGATATATTCCTGTGTAATATTTCCTCCATGATGTTATGAATTTCATTGCTGTGCCTGTGTAGACTTTAGCTGGAAGGCTTCAGATGTGTCCCATAGCCGCAGTCAACAGGATTATTTTAGGGATTAAGGGCCTGGTGCTCTGTACCTTGGTTGCACAGCACTACAATATATCCTTATTCTCCTCCATTCTTTGTTAAACATGGCATTCCACCTCTAAAATATATAGTATCCACTAAGTAAACACAAAATAAACTTATTTTGACCGCACAAAGTATCTGCTATGTACAAATAGATATATCTTTAGACATGGTTCATACAATATAAATGAACTCTTAATTGCAGGTATTATTGCTGAGATATTATTATATTATGAATATGTTTCATGTAGCTTTAGCTGATATTGGAGTAATAATATGTATATTTAAAAATTATCATCATGAAATAGGAAAATTACAGTTTTGTGGGTTTTTTTTTTCTTTACCTATGCTGATTTTGCCCAGTGACTGACCAGATCATCCAAATTGTCTCACTGTTATGTTATATTTTACCCATTTCCTACGTGATTCAGACTATTGTTTTTTGCCTCATGGTACGACAATTAGTGTTTTTTGTGCATGACACCAAGGCTCAGCAATACAAAAAAGGGATGGGGTCCTGAACCTTTATATTCTCATTTGATGATTCACTAGTAGGCTAAATTGTTTTTAAAGGCAGTGAGGCGTTGAAATGGAAGCCGAATAATTGCATCTCTCTTAATATGTTCAAAGACTAAAATAGAATCAGCTGTCTTGGACTTTACTATATAAAACGAAAATGCCTCAAGCATATGGAAGTAATATCATGGCTCTCATTTGGGCCCACCAAAACAATAATTCAAATGGCCAATGCTAAACGAAAAAAGCTTATCCTTCACACCAGATGTTCATATACAGCTATACCATGCGGCCTGTATTTGACAGTGTGAAGTTTTGGTATTATTATTACTATCATTATTACTATCACTATTACTGATATTCAACAACTATGTTTCAAAAAAAGCTCAGACTTGCAAAACCTATATAGATGTGTGTCTGTATTGCCTTTCAAATGGTGTAGGAAAAAAATAGAACAGTCAAATATTAGCTACTGTGAATTAATTTTAGAAGATGAAATCTTTGAAGACAGTGCCAGGAAGGATATCTACAGATGAGGAACTTAGAAAACAATTTTATCAAGCAAATATAAATCTGGGTCAGCAAGACGCCCCAGTGTTAATTATGGTGTCTGATCAAAGAGCTTCAGTCAGTTTGGCTAAACGGATTACAATCTGCTTTTCTCACCAGCTGCTGTACTGTAGTTAATGGTTTGTCATCATTCTCCATTCATGTGAGGTGCTCAAACATCAGCTTATCATCTTCTTATTTGCACATTGAGTCTAATCACTGGGGGTTGAATTGAACTTTTATTTGTGAGCCAATTTCCAACAAAAAAAAAACTAACATGTTTGTGATGAGGCTTGATTTTCTACAGTCACTTGTCAGAAAGCAGGGATAAGTAAAAGTATCAATTAGTGTTTGTTTCAGATGTCAGTGCTGCCAGATACTGGATGCTCAGAGGTTGTGGAATGAATTACCTGAACTTTGTCTAAATCATGGGAAGTCTGTATCATCATGGGTTATGAGAGAAGAGGGCTTGTTGGAGGCATAGTCCAACTTTCATACTATCTGTAGGCTGCCCTGCCTGATTAATGAGATAAACAAAGAAAATGACAGATAAAAAACCTAGACTGAGCTACTGGGCTTTTTGTTTGATACATATGCAATCATTTCAAATGGTGTTATGGTAAAGCTTTTACTGTTTTATCATGGAAAAGCACATGCTGCAAAATTGCTTTCATTCTCTCTCCCTTTCCCCCTCCCACATCTCTTTTACTCTGCAATTATCCAGCTAGAACGTTCAAAGAATAATACTTGACAAATAAGAAATAGATCATGAGGAAAAAAAACATACATCGAAAAAAACAACCAAACAGAAGTCAGATACTTAGGTATCCAGTTTCTTGAGGGTTTCAAGCCAGTGTACCACTTGTGCTGGTCCCAAGCCCAGATTAATGGAGTGGGTTGTTCAAGGATGGACATCCAATGTTAAACATTTGCCAAATCAATATGCAGAATATAAAACTGTCGGAAGTTTAATGTTGGTACATGACAGCAAAAGATAGGGAGCAAGCTGCCATGATGGAGAGAAGGAAAGTGTATACAGCATACTTGGTGTTCAAGAAACCACGCGGAAAGGCAGTAAGGCCAGAGGTATTGGAGATGTGTACAAATTGATGTACCATGGAGTTGATGGAAAGAGAAATGGGGTAGGGGTAATCCTGATGGAGTAATATGTGAAGAGTGTTCTAGAGTTGAGAAGAGTGCCAGACAGAATGATGAGTGTCAGGATAGAGATTGAAGGTGTGATGATAAATGTTGTTAGTGCTTATGCCCTAAAAGTTGGCGTAAGTCAGAGAAGAAAGAGATTTTCTGGAATTAGTTTGATAAAATGATGGGGACATCACCTAGGGGTGAGAGAGTGGTGGTTGAAGTATGTCTAAATGCTCATGTCAATGAAGGGAGCAGAGGAGACAAAGGGCTGATGGGCAAGTATGGTCTTAGGGGTTGAAGAATAGAAATATCCCTGTTAAATGCATATTTAAAGAAGAGGGAGGAACATTGGGTGATGTTCAAAAGTGGAGTAAGGACCACACAGATGGACGACAACCTGTACTGAAGTTACAAGCTTGATGAGATTGGTGACTGCAAGTAGGTTGCAAGATGGAAGAAAGATGGAAGAAGCTTAGTGTGTCATCCGGTCAGATGAAAGAAAAGTAGATGGGATGGTGGAATATGGCTAAGCAGATCATCAACAAGAAAAGGTAAGAAAGGAGCAGTGAGTCAGCTTTGAAGAGCATGAAGAATGGAAAGGCAGATGGCCCTGGTGACGTATAGTTGGAGGTATGGAAGTATCTTGGGAAGGTGTAGAGGGTTTTTGACTAGATATTTTAACAGTATACTGGAGAGTGAGAGGATGTCTTGGAAATGGTAGAAAAATATGCTAGCACCAGTTTATCAAGAACAACGGTGATGTTTAGAGCTGCCGCAATGACAGTGTTTTAAAGCTAATGAGCCACACAATGAAGCTATTGGAGAGAGTAGTAGTTAGGTCAAGAAAAGTGATTTCAGTTTGTGAGTAGCGGTAACATTAGAGGCAGATTTATCGTTGATTTCTGGATTTAGACAAAGCATACGACAGTTGGACTGCATCAAGAATTGGCCATGAGCCCCCTCTTGTTTAATCGGGGTGGACAGGCTGCCAGATGAAGTCAGACAGGAGCCCCCTTGTACTATGATATTTGCTAATTATATCGTGATCTGCAAGGAGATCAGGTGGGGAAAGTGCAGAACTTTAAATCTTTAGGGTCAACAATTGACAGAGCAATAGAGGCTGTGGAAAAGAGGTTAGGAAACACTTGCAGGCCTGGTGGACTGAATGGAGAAGGGTGTCATGGGTTATTTGTGTTGGAAGAGTCACAGCAATTAAAGGCAAAGATTTACAGGATGGTGGGGAGACCTGCCATCTGTATGGCTTGGAGGCGGTGGTTCTGACAAAAAGGTGGGACGCAGAGCTGGTAGTTGCAGGGATGAAGTTGTTAGAATCTTATTTGGGTGTGACGAGGATGGACAGTACTAAAAATGAGCACATCAGAGGGGCAGCCCAGATTAGATATGTTGGGGACAAAGTCAGAGAAACCAGATTAAGTCAATTTGGTAATTGCTAAGAGGAGAGAGTGAGTATATTGGTTGGAGAAGGATGTTGGAGATGCCAGGTAAAATGAATAGGGGAAAACCATAGAGGAGATTTGTGGATGAAGGAGGACGTGCAGATAGTGAGTGTGGCATGGCAAGAGGAAAGGGCAACAATGACATTGATTATCTACTGTTATGACTCCTAATTAGGAAGATGAAGAAGACAACACAAAAGCAAACCAACAGAAAATATAAATATATATATCCAATTTCTTAAATACATGTATCCATTTTTTTTTTCTCCACTTTTGTTAAATATATATGACCAGTAATGGAGTACTGTATACTCTCATTGGTTAATTCCTTTTAAAAGCAACAGCTTAGGGAGATGTGTATTGACAATCAATTGACATGGCATTAATTCACGCCTATTTACATTCCTTTGAGGGAAAAAATACACCGCTCAAGTTATTAATATGAGCATGTTCATTTGGCCTATTTTTTCTTTAATTTCTCTTGGCCATGTTTGTGGTTATCATCTGAAAAAATCTGTTTGGAGGGCCACACACAGGGTTGAATGACCAATTCCCCTTGATCTCCAAGAGAAACAGGTCACTGGTTTTCTGAGGGAATACTCATAATATAGTGGTTGGGCCAAGGGGGAAAATGGAACATCATTATTTTAAGAGTGCAAGGTGCCAAACATCTGCACTGTCACAAAAATAATTTTAATTGATTATTTTCATCCTTTTGAAAAAAACATGAAAAAACAAAACAGATATACATGTGAAAAATGTGGGAATGTGGAACAAATGCAGCTGATAATCTGTCATGAACATGTGCAACAGCAGCATACAGTTTGAAAGTAGGAAAAAAAGTTCAGAATATCTCTTGCAAAGGCTGATTCTGATTGTATGATGTATCCAAATGTGCGAACATGATAATATTCTTTGTATTATAATTGTGGCTTTTTCCAGAGCCTCGCTTTCTAAAGAAGATTACATTAAGAATTTGGCGTGTCGGCGAGGAAATATGCCGATGGAGTTGTGGAGGGGTTCAAACTTTAATGCGTGGACACACCGACACAATAATTCACTTCTCCCAAACATTCAGGAACGTCAGTATATGTACCCCCTGTTACCACGCCCCCTAAGCCGTCAGTCCCTGGGTGAGAGGCCACACCCTTTAGTGTCCGCCACAAGAAACTGATTATTTGTCATCAAATGCCTCTATAGTCAGTGTTTCCTTGATTTTGTGTGTTTCTGTTTTACAACACGTGGGGGGAGGGGTATGGTTAAAAAACTTTTTTACAGCCTTTCTTCCCATCCTTTGTTCACACATTTTAATTATGAAATAGCTGATGATAGCTGATTAGCACTTTAGAAATGCTGGTCTTCATCTTGATAACAATGCTGTCATTTTAAAAATATGGGAATGTGGGAAAAATGCAGCTGATAATCTGTCATGAACATGTGCAACAGCAGCATACAGTTTGAAAGTTGGAAAAAAAGTTCAGAATATCTCTAATGCCCCTATAGTTAGTATTTCCTTGATTTTATGTTTTTCTGTTTTTACAACATGTGGGGAGAGGGGAATGGTTAAAAAAACTTTTTTACAGCCTTTCTTTCAATCTTTCTTTCACACATTTTAATTATAAAGTAGCTGATGATGGCTGATTAGCACTTTAGAAATGCTGGTCTTCATCTTGATAACAATGCTGTCATGTTACCAGTGTTGCCCAGAATACTGCATCTCTGAAGCATTTGCCACCTTTGGGCTAGTTTATTGGTGAAAAACATGCGCAAAACAACAACTTAGGCCTACCAACTTTGAATCATGTGCCTTCTGCATTGGTGATTTATTGCTTCCTTAAACTAATAACAGTTGATTTGCCCAATCATTAAAAACCCAGTGTGTGTCATGCACTTAGTATATTGCACATAGGATCATCAAAATAAAGTTCAGGGTCTGAGTACAGAATGTGGAAGCGCTCTATAGTTATAATCATGGCAGAGATGTTTCGTGCAAAATTGATCCCCAAAATTTGGTTGTAACTTAGCTTTCTCTATCGTAGCACCAACTCTGTGAGCATTTCATATCACAAGAAAAACTGAATAGGAAATTGAGTTTACATGGAAGTGTCAGTCATGAATTTTTACATATCTTGTTTGACTTGGGCACCCAGAAATTAACACATTGTAATTGATGTATGAATCAAATAGAATGCAATCTACACGGATTGATGCAATGCTTTGTTACTGGTGCATTACACACATTCGCAGTTGTCAAAACTCCCTCCATGCTGTTCATTTTTAAGCTATGACGTAAAAATTTATTGGTCAACACCTTTAGTAGGACAACAATTAAACCTGTGCTCAAGGGCTTGGTTATTAGAGCTGCAGATTGGTGTAGACCAAAAGAATGATACTCCTTTTAGGAAATTAATTGTTACTATAACAAACTAAGGGGTGGCTTACGTTGCAATTCTTTACATAATTTACTCAAAGTTAAAATATTTTGCCACTCACCAAGAGAATGCACAAGGTTAATGTATGTCCTCATTTTTGTGTGTTTTGTCCACCATTATAGAGCTTTTCTATATAAAATTGCTCCCAGGTGTAGGCTTTTGTAATATTTCTCAAATGTGCTTTTTATGAACTTAAAAATCATAGTTGTTGCTCATGTACTCATGATTTTCACATTTATTAACTACATTATCCAATAGAAATGTCTCTCAACTTAGCAGTTCAAAAACATTCAAAATATTTGAGAACAAAATATTTTTTCTTGTGCAGTGACTTAACTTTAAAAACTTTTTAAATCCCTATGAACTGAGCAATGCCTTGTGGGTTCACCACCTGTAGGGAGAGATGTTTGGATAGATGAGTAATTTAGGCAGCAGACAGACATGGAGACCTGAGCATACCTGTTGATTCTCTAGGTGTTGAACCTTCTCTCTCTGATGGGGAAGCCAGAGCCAGTGTGAGAGGTGAATGGTATCCGCAAGAAGCAGTTGGACTTTCCTTTTTTATGTTTATGCAAAACAAACCCTTCAGAAAATCCAGCCTTTATGGAGATTCTGCAAGGTGTCCTGGATGGGAAAGCATTTGATGACTCCATAGAGATTTTTAAATGCTCACTGGGAAAAAAAAAAACAAGAACTGGAAGGGGAGTGTTTGGGAAGATCAGCATACCGGTTTAAAACCCAAATGGTGTGTTTTATGTTTCATTGCAAGGTATTGATTGGCTGTAGCAAGCATCATGGTCAAAGGCTATTATTGAATGTAATTGATACAAGAACACCTTTGTAGTCTTATCATCGGATCTGTGGTCACGTCTTGAACACACACAAAGAGACAAGCAAAACTGTCATTTGATTACCTCCTTGTCAGTTGCATCAAGGGGGGGGCAGGGAAAACGGTCCTTTGTTACAGATTCTGTGCATGTTCTTCATAGAATTGCTCCTCTGCTTTTTGCAGAAGGTTTCCTGTTGGCCTCATCACCATATGACCCACAGTAGGCTTGAACAGTTCGCAGCCAAGTATGACGTGGTCAAGCTGAGAGTCAGCGCCAACTCTTACGCCAAGGTTGCATGGACTGGTGGATTTTCCTCTCTGGGAAGGAAGAGTTGTGCTGCGTCATGTGAAGGAATGCAAAGCATCATAGAGTCTTGTGTGTGTGACGGAGAGTAAGATAAAGTAAAAATTGAAAGAAAGACCTTAGAGGACCACATCAGCGAAATTTGACCTCTGCATCCCATCATGGATAACCCATGAGCAGAAGGCAGCTACTGAGCAGTTAGGGGTTCAGTGTCTAGCTCAACAAAACTTCAACAGGATAGGAGGAGCATGTTCCAAGGACGAATGCTCTAACTGCATGAGCCGAGCCACGTCACGTCCTTCGGGCAGGCAGATCAGTGCTGCATCTGTAGTGTAGAGTGTTGCATCTGGTTTTGTTGGAAAGAGAGAGCTAAGCCGGAATGCATTGCACTCAATTCACCACTTAATTTATGCTCAGCTCTCACTAATAGTTCTTTAGTTTGGTTCATGACTGAAAGAATGAGGTCTTGGATCGAAGTGGCTGAAATGAGTTTCCTCTACAATGTGACGGAACTTAGCCTTAGTGATAGTATTAGGAGCAAATGCATCTGGGGGTAATGCAGGAGTCAGCTGAGGTGGTTCACGCCTCTGAAATGTACCTATCAAACACCTCCTGTTCCAAGTATGTCTACTTTTGTAGGAGGCTCTGTAGTTGACCCAGAATATGCTGGGGGGGGATTATATATCCTGTCTGCCCTGGGAACGCCTTAGGATCCACCAGAAAGAGCTAGACTATGTCATTGGGGATAGGGCTGCCAGGGTTGATCCACTCAATCTACTGCCACAGAGACCCTGTCCCAGATAAGCAGTGGTACGGTGATGATAATGAGGATGAAGTGATTAATTAAAATAAAAAGGTCAGATTTTAGGCACAAGAGAGGAAAAGAAGAAAAGGAGATATGCACTTAACAAAATGTGCCCTGGGTTTATCCTTAGTATGTGAACCAGACAGCTGAGCAGGTTAATTACAAATTTAAAGCATAAATAAAGAATATGGGATACTGCATTTTAAGATGAAGTCTTTATACTGAGGTAACAAGGTCCCACAGTTATTGCCCATGAAAAAGTAATCTGTAAAAGTAATCTGAAAGGTCGACAAACACCTCACTATGTTTTAATTCATTCAAAGGCATACCATGTCTTCTATATGGTATCTTTTCCTTGGTTTCCCATTTGTGTCATGTTTGGAATAAAATCAGTTTCAAGCTTACACCTTGGCATTTCAAAATCTGAACATATACATTATCGTAAAACAATGATATACAGACCATTTTACAAATCCTAAGGTATATTCCTTCTTGCTTTATTGACAAAGATCCTAAAATGCAATATTCGGTCCACAAAACCTTGCCAAAGGGGTAACTCTCCAAAAACCAATCAGCAGCTGTTATGTTTTATTTTTTCTTTGTGACCATTCACTCTTCCATTTCTGCAACCGACTTGTCCTACCTCAAGGGTAGAGCAGCCTGAACTAAACCATTGTCCTCTAACCAGGTTCTAGACAGATACTTTTTGGCAGAGGGTAAAGGTCTTTGTCTTTACTTACAATTTCATTCATATGGTCGCTTGAAAACTGGTATTGATAATTGAAAGGGATCTTACGATTGAGGGGCATTTAAGTTTCAGCTGTACACTTGTTTTTGATCAGTGTGAATTGCAAAACAAAATCTGTTTACCACTTTTAACAGTTACTCTGACATTTACCACATCACAGCCCTGTTCTGTTGCTTTGTTACTTTTTAACTTAAATTCCAAAGAAGTAAGAATAAAATGGTAACTCTTGAAAAATAACATCTCTCCCGTATTCCAAAAATTGTCCAAATACATTAAATATACATCTCACTGTGAAATATGAATATTATGAAAGTTGTCTGGTGCCTGATTTCCACATTTCGGAAGTTTTAATCTGGAGGAAGAAAAGCATTAATGAAGAGTTTGAATATATACAAGTGTACATTTGCATTACATTTTCTGCTACACACACCTTTTACTCATCAGTCGTAACAATAAAATAATAATGAAAAGGAACTGTAAGAATTTGCTGTAAATAGATCCTGCAGTAACCAAATGGTGCCATGTGTTTTAATTTTGCCCAAATCTGGATGCTTTTGACTTAATTACCTGACTAATAGGGTGACTTACATGACTAAGAGTCAGGAACACTAACCTTTTCTTCTTTTTGAGGTACATTTGATCCTTTGTCCTTCAAAACTGATTTTCCACTTATCCTCACCATGCGTTGGGGTGCATTCATGTTAGGACATGGCTATGCAACTTTTCTTTCCTTCCAATTTAATCAATTATGATTTCAGACTTGTTATGAAACCATAATTACCTACAGAAATCGGTAAATGTTTTTGACGTTGTTTTTCCAAGAAAGCTAAAATCCAATTCAGCTACTCGAAACAGTTTCCTTTAAAAAAAAACAACACTATCTATCAGTATGACCGAAATGTTTGGACAGCTATCACAATTACATTAGTAAATTTCCACATTTACTGTGTTCTTTTGTTTTTTGATTACTTAAGCATTTATCCATGTCCAATATTTGTGTCTTTTGTTTTATAGGTGCTATCTTTTGGATGGGATCTCTAAAGGAGCCTGGCTGAACCGCTCAAGCATCATCTTTGCTGGGAATGACAAGTGGTCTGTTGACCCACGCGTGTCCATTGTGTCTAGCGTTGGAGACAAACATGAGTACAGTCTTCAGATACAAAAGGTGGATGTAACTGATGATGGCCAGTATACATGCTCCATTCAAAGTGAGCGTGACCTACGGCCAAAGCTACTCAACCTCATTGTAAAAGGTCTGTATAAATAGCCCTTATTGATTTTAGGCTTATCTAGTCATTTGAAAGAAACTTCCACGAACTGAAGATTTAGCCCTCTAAACTTTGGGTATTTTGAAGCAAAGCATGAGCCTCTATCAAAGCCATGATTGCATAAAGATTGACTTCAAATGTTTTTAATATCGATAACAGCAGAGATAATTCTTTTGACCATATAGGAAAGAAAAAAATCAAAATAACTTAAGATCATTAGTTTTGTAAGTGGGTAAAGAAATATGGACATTTTTTGCCATGCAAGTGAAACATGGTATTGCAATTTTATCTGACACCAAGCTAAAATTCCCGTAATTTCAGATTTTTGTCTGATAATTTTTTTGCCCAAAATATATTAATCTTATATGTAAATCAATACTACTAACCATTACAGGAGAATTGCAGAGAGACAGGAAAATAAATAATTTGCCAGCGTCCACACACCTTGGAATTTGTAGAAATGTCCCTACGGAGTGTCAAATGCTTAAACAATAGAAGTAATCCTGGTGTTTTACATGTCCCAGTAGAGCACAATGGCTAGTATAATTAAAAAAACAACTACGTGAGATATTATAAAAAAGCAAAAAAAAAACAAATACAAAATATTTCAGAATTAGCAGATTTTTCCTATACAGAAGTAGGAATAAGAAACCAATTAAGAATGAAATATTTCCTGTTTTCTTTGTGTTGAACAAATTTTATTCTGTGGGGGCAGGCATATGTAATGGGATGCTTTTATGCCTGTAAGACAAAACATATGCTTGTTGCATATATGACTGGAAGAAGACCTTGTAGTTTTAATCATGTCTCAAGGGGTATGTCACAGTCGGAATCAGTATTGTTGCATTATTGTCATTTCGTGAGTACAATTGAATCTATGAGCAGGTGTTCGGTCAATCAACTTTTAACGTAATAAAGCTCTAGTAGCCTCCTTGGAGGCTGTGGAAATTTAGCCTCATTTTGTGAATACTTGTATTTCTGTTGAATGATACATTAAGTGGGCTGTTGTGGGCATAGGGAGCTAAGTGATCTGAGTATTGTAATTATTGCTCGCTGGAGTGGTGGCTGAGTTTGTATACCAGTGCCTCAATCCATCAGTTTCATGCTTAAGGGGAATTCAGTCCCCTGGAAAATCCATCTCCTTAATGTCATGTTTTATTTTAATACACTCATGAAAAGATTTACAGTTTTCATGGTCCACTTGTTTCTGCATACGTTGAGGTAGAAATGTTAATATGGTTGCTATCAGCACAGTGCCATTGATGTTTACGGCTTTCTTTTTTTCTAGTTTTATTTCTCAACATATGTTCATGGCTTGCATTCATTGTCATCATTTCTGTTGTAGCTGTAAGGAAAAAATCAGAGTGTTTTATATTCTGCTCCCCTGACAAGACAGGGTTTTTGTCAAAAGGAAAAAGAAACACAGCAAATAGAATTAATCACTCTGTTTTGAAGGTATATTGGTATTAACGGAAATTATTCCATATACAGTAAAATTGCCTTGGCAGGTATTGAAAATTTAATCACTGAGAATAGCTCCCATGCATGCAAGTCTACCTTTTCTTGACCCTTTTATAGTGTTCAGGCTAATAAAGCAAATTTAAGCCTCTGTCCTGTTAAACTGTGCAGCTCCCTCTTTTTTTCAGATTTTTAGTTCTGATTTGGACTATTAAATATTTCATACGCTACATTAATTCAGTCAAGTCTTAATTATAAACTTATACTGGGCTATTCTAAATAATTCCATGGGATTATTAGTGGTAGGAAAGCTCTAAATTGCATGCAATAATCTGGTGACAACTTCACTCTTTGTGTTGTGGTTAACTTTATATTTTGATCAGATCACTCTGATGAAACAGTACCATAGGCATATCTTGCTCAGTTCATTTCACCATCACTACCAGGTCTGCATTCCTTTGAGCTATTTGTCATATCAAGGAAAAAATAATTTTCATGTGTTTATAACTGCATTACTCTGCATACAAGCATATGCAATTTAAAGTAATGTTACTATTGTAAAAAAATATGTTTTTTTTTCTATTGTTTTTTTTTTTACATATAGATTGAGAGAGTATAAAGATTAAGCACATTGTAACAGCCATTCATGCCTTTAAATCTGATGATTACATTCATATCTATATGTGTGTATGTATGTATGTATGTATGTATATCTCATGCAACCTAAAACATACTGCTTGGCATCAGTCTCTGGAATCTTTGAACAGACTGGAATGTAAAGAAGTTTTTCAAAGTTGGTTTGTGAAAAACATTTTTTTTTTTAGCTCTGTAGTGTTAATGGTATAGGCTTGTGTGTGTGTGTGTGTGTGTGTGTGTGTGTGTGTGTGTGTGTGTGTGTGTGTGTGTGTGTGTGTGTCCAATATTAAATGGTTGGGAAGTGTATTTGGGGTGGGAGCTCTCTATCACCATAGAA
>CAAKHD010013611.1:52512-67245 GCA_901007705.1 Fistularia tabacaria | reverse complement strand
ACTTGTGTGTAAGGATGAGATTTATATACTTTATTTTTCTTTTTCGTTTTTATTTGTGTACTACATGTATGTTTTATGGTATATGTGTGTGTGTGTGTGTGTGTGTGTGTGTGTGTGTGTGTGTGTGTGTGTGTGTGTGTGTGTGTGTGTGTGTCCAATATTAAATGGTTGGGAAGTGTATTTGGAGTGGTAGCTCTCTATCACCATGGAAACTGCAACAGAAGTGCATGGAAGCATCGCTGTTATCATTGACTGTAAAACTTCATGCAGCAAAAAGATTTTGGTTGAAAGAAAACATGATTCAATACCGCTTTTTATATGGCATTTTCATACCATTCTGGTTTTCCTATACCATGCAACGTTAATTTCTTCACAACCTGTCAAGAATTATCAAGTAAGCTCCTGGCAATATGTCAATGTCAGTGTCTCTGTTGTATTTAAAATTGTGGGAATGTGATTTAGAGTAGTAGGTCAAATGAACCTTCACCAAATACCTGGGGATGAATACGGTTGTATTTATCTTTTGAGAGAGCAAGGCAAGCTCCGAAGCTTTATGTAACATTGTCCGATGGCTCACGGTATTCAGCTTGTTCTTTCCAGATTTGCCAGGGCACCTTGGTGGTCCAATATATGTAAAGGTAACAGCAGACAGCAAGTGCTACAAATTCCTGTGTTCATCAATAGCTGTAACTTTGTTAAACTGTAGTCAAACAGGTATCCCATTCTGTTGTGCTGTTTGTTGATTTTTGTATCAGTCTTTGTGAACAGTTGATACTTTTGAAATCTTTGCTCATACAGATGTTTGATAAATTCCCAATAACTACTTCATCATTACATTTGTAGTGCTTAGCAAATTTGAGTAGTGAAGTTGTTTATGTGTGTACTTTTACTTATTGTGCTAACAATTCACATATAGCCTACATTATTTCAGTGTTGTATGTACACCTTAACATTCTGCTAGGAGAGCCTTTTCTATCATAACATATTTTACAATTTACAAATGTTCATGCTCGATTCCTATGTATGCAGCCACCATGTGTACCAACAGATAAAAGGATGGCTCAGTCTTTTTCAGTAGCCTCTTACCTGTTTATAACTTGAAAAGGAATCGCACCAACACAGAATGGCCACATGGCTTGGGAGTTATTTGCCAGGGGCTTCGTCTCTTATTCATCACACAAATCTTCTTGGGTAGTTAATTAAATTTGATAACTGGAAATAACTGATCGGTTAGGACAAATGGCCAGTTGCCTTGAACATTTGTCTTGTGCATTGTAAAAAAAAACCAAATTGCCTCATTGAAAAAAAACAACAAAAAAAACAATAAAAAAAACAAATAAACAATAATATCAAGTCATCACTTGACATGCACTATGCCATGCACTATGCCATATTATAGCTGCTGTATGTCAAACTGTGGTCATCTGCTTGGCACACAGTAACTGTCACTACAGGACCACCATGTTATTTTGGTGGGATGGCTTTCTGAAGAACACTCTGTAATTGGGAATAATACCATGGGTGTTTTCAGGTCATGGCAGCTCCTTACCACTGACCATATGGCCAAAAATCCAACCATTGTTAGGTGCCAGCTCTGCAATAGCCGTAATTTCTGATGAATGTTTCCTTATTAGTATTTAGTTACTTCTGATTTTGATAAATGTATTTATGTCATTATTCATAGGTAAATAAGACTGGTTATTTAAACCTATGGATAAGACTGAATTAGTTGGCCATTGGCAACATGCTTTGCAGAAAAATACTGAAAGTACACTTCAAGGGATCCCTGGTTATCAAGACGTTATTGTCCTGTTTGTTCAATACATGTACCAACTTCATTAAAATGATATGGAAAGGTGTTGACATATCTTAGTTTGTATAAAATTGTAAAAAAAAAAAAAAAACTTTTCACTTGTAGGCCACCGTTGTTGTTTATGTCACAATAATGTTTGGATAGTGACATCATGAGGTTGCTGGCCTCAGTCCCATTCATTTTGTCCTACACTGTAAAAACATGTCATCTGTGCAACCCTTCCAGTATGAATCCGAGCAAAACGTGAGCGAGTAGGATAATGCTGAACAGAGGTTGTTAGGAAGTTGTATACGTCCACAAGCAATTTCCCATTCCTTTCTTCTTTTCTTGTTCCTTGGAAAGCCATGTGACTAGCATCACGTGCTTTTTTTTTTCCTTTGGACTGGAAATTGCACCAAAAAGCAGTAGAAAGTGGCATTTTTACTGAATATACCCTATCGTACCGAGTGAAAGTTAATGCCACCGGGAAGCCAAAGTTAACACAATGCAACCTGTTTACCCCATCAATCCAGCATGCACTTGTAAAACAATGGCTGCGCCCGTAGGTTAAAATATGAGTTAAAAATTGTGTTTTTTATCGAAATAACAATTCAGATTGTTTTTTTTAACAGCACATTCTACAATTAGACAAACAGTAAAGCATGCTTGTGCCTATTTGCCATCCCAGGCGGGGTCCCCTACAATAGCTAGGAGTGCACTGACCTTAAACATGCTTGAGAAAAATTCCAGGTTGTATGTGTATTTATATCTCTGCTGCTTTAAATGAATGACACTAATGCTGGCTAATTATTTGAGTTAGCTTTGCTGTTAATTCCATATTCCACAGGCGCTTGCTGTTATACGTTTTATTTAATCAAATACTAGGAAAGTTGCCAGCATCATTGTTTGAAGATGGCATGGAACCCACACCAGGATGGGTCACTTGCTATAACTTTGTTGTTCAGTAAGCAATTGACATCAAAAGCTAGAATTCTAAAGGCTAATCTTTTGTTTCATACATTTCTTTATTTGGTGTGTATTCCACATAGCATTATCAGATTCGGCTCTGGCTGTGTCTCTTTACATCTCCTGGTTGTTGTTTTTTTTTAATTTCTCTATTTTTCTGTGAGTGTGTTATAGAACTGGCTGGTAGCTTAGCTTTATAAGACAGTCCATTAGGCTACAATACTTTCAAGCCCTATGAAACCAATGAAGCTAACTGGCTCAAGACCTGGTTCTGCTTCTGCTGAGTTCCACAACAGATATTTACTTTACCAACCACTCCAGTACAAGCAGGCATCACCCTCTCATAATAACAACACCCCCTTATAAAAGCATGTTCCTCCCTAGATCTAACCGTGGAACCACCCATGGAGATGCCCCGAATTCCCCAAAGTACCATCAGATGGCTAATTAAATCACCTGACTCTTAATTTGTGGCAAATAACCAAGAGTAGTTTTAGCTGAGATCTGATATTTCATCCTGATGCACCGTGGCTCTGTGCATCAGAATCAACAGACTCCAGGTCTATTAGCCACTTGAGAAAACATAATTCGGGTCAATTTTAATTCAAGGCACCCAAATGCACTTAGCTATACCTACTAACAAGGACCTTTCATAGTGAGAAATGAGTTCAAAAGGTAAGCATCCTTATTACAGTTGTGTGCAGATAACAAGTATGTGATAGTGCTATTTTCGGTTCTGGTGCCCATAACATACTTGTGTTTTTCATTCAAATAAATGTAAATGATAAATGCAATACAAAAATGGTTTCATTATTTTACTCCCATGCTCTCTGCCATAATTCCTATTTTGGAATACAGAATATCTTATATTCTAAATGAGTTTTCTAAGAGTTTATCACAATCAGGGGAAACAATTGACAATTGACATGTATTAGCAATAGAAAACATTATAAAAAAGCAAAATGTTTTGGAAATGTTTGTCGTCCCATGAAGGGATTAACATTTTTAGGATAGATGTTATGATGAGTACCACTTTGCTGTTGATTTCAAACACTCCTCATATTTTTTCTTTTGAATAATTATATTCATACTTAACAAATTAGAAATATGTGGTTTGTCCAAGTACTTGATGAATACATTTCACAGTTAGTAGTGTATTCTATTAGAGAGAGAGAGAGGGAGCGCATAGTTATATCTAGCTTCTCTTCAGCTCTTCAACTGAGACAAACATATATTTTTGCACATGGTCCTTGTCAGTCATACTAGCTTGACCAACACAAAAAAATTCTTGGATCTTTATGTACATAGAGCACAAAAAAATTCTTGGATCTTTATGTACATAGAGATAATTCAAGAAATGCTGTGGATACACCTTACTGTTTACTTATGGTACTTTTAAGGGAGTGCAGTATTACTAAAATGACTATCATGTCCTCTAAGCCTTTAAATCAGTTGTTTGACATGAACTCTTGTTTCCAATATAAATAGTACAGATGTCAAGAATCTGAGCTTTACAGAGCACAGTCTTCTTGTTTTGTGTACAGACAGCACTAAAGAATGTTTACCATTTTTGAACTTGTTTGTATGCTTTTCCTACATTGTACCATTTCCTCATAGAACTCTGCATTATGATCCAGGGCAAGAATCAGTGCAGCAGCATTAGAAACCTTCAATGGAATATTAGTCATGAGATACATCTAGTTTGATTCTCTATTGTCTGTACTTTTTCAGTCTGT
This sequence comes from Fistularia tabacaria, assembly GCA_901007705.1. NCBI lineage: Eukaryota > Metazoa > Chordata > Actinopteri > Syngnathiformes > Fistulariidae > Fistularia > Fistularia tabacaria. Next base: position 62,751 of record CAAKHD010013611.1, on the reverse strand, counting down.
TCTTTCCCAAATTCTAGCCTGAAGGGCAAGAAGGGTGAAGCAACCTTTTTTTTAAAAAAAGGAATATTTTTCTAACAGTGACCAACTGAAGATAGAGGTCTCATCAAATCTCTAGAAATCATTTGTGATTGCAGTTTGAAAAAATCATCTTTCAAATCTTACTTTTCTATTTTAGGCTTTTTAAATTGTATCTTTGAAAGTGTTGAATTTTTTTACTGCATGATAGAGAAACACATGTAACCTCATACAGTGTCATATTAAAAGTTGTATCTAACGAAACACATTATGACTAAATATCAGCAAGAAGAAAAAATGAAGCCACTTATTTTCAAAGTCTTTGAACATTGCATTGACCTCTGCTCATCAAAAGACATTCGCAAAAGAGACAACAGTCAATTTCAGCATTTTTTTTGACAGAGGATCAGTTTGACTTATTGCAGCGAGTAATGGAACAAGAGGGAGCAGCAGCAGTGAGCTGTTAGATGAGGAGCTGCAGGCGACAGACTGCAAGTTCAATTTCTCAGCGAGGTAACCAACTCCTTTCACTATTGACTGGTGATTCATGGGCTCGCACCATGTGAGGCATTACATTGGAGCATGCTGTTCACAGAATAACAAAAATGAATTGCTTTATTATGATTTTTATTATTATTATTGTTATTATTATTCTTATGGCTGGTAGGTTTTCTTGAATGTTTCATTTGCCATATTGAGGAGTGTACATTTTTCCCTCCTCTCAGGCAAAGCTAAATCTACACTCATCATCTTTTTCTTTCAGGTTATTTATTTATTTGGAATTGATCCTCTTTTCAGAAGGGGAAGAAATATAAATCATTGGTTGTGCTAATAGATTTACAGTTTGGTAGTTTAAATCCGTGTCATTCATGCTGGGACTTGGATCAAATAAAATCAGAAATAGCCACTCACAGCCAGTCAAATACTACTTTGAAGTAGATCATACTTGTGGTCTACTTAGATAGGCATACTATTCACCCCAACGACTAAATGCAGTGTTGTGTAAATGCACAGCATTTTTTTGTAGTAAACAGTGTGTGTTGATTCTTCAGTGTATGGGCACTGAGTGCTCCAAGGACTCTCCTCAAACTTTGGTTAAGATAAATATTGGACCAGTATTGAATCGAAACTTACGGACGTCACAAATCTTGCTGGTAGAATCATTCCTTAGAAGAAGAATTTACTTGGCCACACAGACACTATCCATTTTCCAAAAATTATGTTGAAAATTAACTTCTCATGTTTCAATGGGCATGATTTTTTCTGCACGGTGAAGCAGATTTATTGGATCTGGTTATAATAAGGTTAAATTGAGGCAATGCAAAACGTCAAAATTTCCTTTTGAATAAACACCATGAATAAGTTGGCACCTCCTTCACTGTGACTTATGGCATGCCAAGGTAGCGTTATTTTAATTAGGCAATGTTTCAAAGACATTATAAAACATTTTGAGCTCGTAGTAAATTTAGAAAAAACTGCAGATATTTACTGTCAACCACAAGTTCAACTATATTAATCTCTCTCTGTCAGTTTGACTCCCTCACTATAAATGATTTGTATAGATATTATGACATATATTCACAGCGGCTTGGTCTCTGTAGGTGATCCGGTTCTCTAGTTAGAGTACACATGACCATTGAATAGCCCTGCTCGTATTATACACATTATCTGTAGTGTGAAAGAAAAAAAGACAAGAAACTGCACATATATAAATATTAAATCAGCATATTTAGGAGCAGTACCACAAGTAGTAGAACAATCGCAGCTGTATTCTTGATAAGATTTAGGACAGTTTTTATGCAGAGGTCGACATATTGAATTCATTGACCTTATTTCAAAGAATTAATGTAGTCTTTTTCAAAAGACCAATGTCTACTATATTCATTTCTGTCATTGTAACAGCAATATCATCATCTAGGTTAGCTGAAGGCCACATGTTCCACCTTTGCTTTTGATTAAAAAAAAAAAAAAAAGAAAAAAAAGGTAGCTCTTCTCAGAACAGATGTGATTAGGCCAGTTCAGCCTGGACTTACCTAGAAAATATTGTAACATTAGCTAATTATAATGAGTGGGACAAAACATGATAAGCATCATATTAGATACTTATAAAAGTTACTTAAAAGGCCTTAAGACCATACAACATTTGCAAACAGCAGAATTGCATCAAACTTGCATGGTTTGCCTGATCCCTAAGCCAGCCATGACTTCTTCCTTCGTGTACCAGATTAGTTTAAAACTATTAACATCTTAATATTTTAGTCTCAAGTTAGTCAAAGAAAACTGTGACGATTTCAGAGTCTATGAAAATTTGATGTGGCATTCAGATTGACATTTTTGGTTCAAATAGACCTATTGAAAATTACAGCAGTGATTAATGTATATTTTAGTCATTAAATGCAGTGTCATTGCATGGAACCAGACTTAATTCCAAAATTCTCTCCAGGTTTCTAATATTTTACTGGCTATTTTGTGGCAACGTTGCTGACATTTGTTTAAATGCAACCTCATTCAGTTGGATGTGGTTCATGTCTCTCCAATCAATACTGTCACTGTTAAAATCAGAGAATTACTTTTAGCTGTTCTGACCCTGATCCCTTTTCAACCAAATCCTTTACATTCCTGTTGCCTAAGAATGAAAGTTAAAATTAGTGGATGCAAGTGTGAGTCCAAGAATCTGAGCTTGTATAGCATGCACTTTTGACAAAATAAACACCACAAATCACTCTATAACAGCAAATCAAGGAGATTTGTCTTTTAATCATAAATTAATATTCTCATTTCAAACTCCCCTAATATGTGTTAAGTGAACTTGTTACAAATAAAGCAGATATTGGTTATGATTGGTGTGTATGTTTCTGCCGTTGCTGCTGAGTCATCAGGCAAACGGGTCACTTGCCCCCAAGTTGCTTATCTGATTGGGATCTGCAGCAAGGTGTACGTCAGACTCCACACCAGCTGATAAATCACACTAGCCATGTCCAACAGAACACTGCAGATAGTTTAAACTGTGTTTTATTATATTGACAAGCAACCTGTCATTTCTTTATTTGTACACATTCCCATAATATTTTCCGTTTTTGTGCCATCATGAATTCACACCATATTGTGCTTGTGTTTATCTGCTTTGACAGACCTGTGTATTGTGATTACCTGTCACGGTGTGATACTTGTGTATACACATTTATACCCACTCATGGAAAACAGAGGGATTTCTTTACAGATGAGATGTCACAGGGGAGCAGCTCTGTCATGTTGCAGGAGCTTGTGGGAGCATGCAGTTCTTTCATCTGCTGAAAGGGAAGACTTGCTCAGGGAAAATTTTAATCTGGACTTTTCAGTCCAAGTATTTCATATGTATTAATGCTGCAACACAAATGTTACAGTTGAAGCAAAAGGATTTTATGCCATTTGATTTTTTTGGCAGTTTTAGTTTGGTAGACAGTGCACCATGAGAAGTAGCACAGAAAATGAGAGCAAGGGGAGATTACAGTATTTATGGAACTATGAAACAGTCTCGTCCCATTTCAGGTGCATTCTTGGGTTCGTGACCAGCTGATCCCCCAACGAATTATACATCAGACATATTTTGATTTATCTCAACTGCAAATCTATGTCACCATGAAAGTGCTTGTAGATATTTAACATTTAAAAAGGAATCACATTTTATTTTCAATGTTGCTCTGAAAAACCCTATTTCAAATTTCCAATGTAATTATTCATTTATACAGTCTTTGCTTACTTAACTTTGCCTCTCCTGTTAAAGACAAAAACAAAACTATTTTTCACAAACACTTCTACTTATCACAATAATCACATGATCACATGATTTGTACTAAAGGCATGTGTATGGCTGCACCCTTGTCTCAGAATCATTTAATCTCCGCAGGACATTCATATCCCAGAGACTTAACATGTGAACACTCACTTCACATTATTTGCAAAGTGATAGCTATATGTTTTTGTTTGCCTCAGTCTTTTCTGAAAGAATCATGTAAAGCTCCATGGTGATGATACTATAAATATAGATATAACATTCAAGGAGATAAACTACAACATTAACACTTTATGACTATACCAGTGATTGCACAGGTGTTGCAGTCCCCCGCAGTGAAGTATTGCCAGGATACCGATGTGTTTAATTAAAGCCAGTAATGACTATAGCTATCTTAAAGCTGAGATTCCATTTCATGTGTATTCATCTCATTTAACTCCTGGACACTCAACACCTCCCTTTAAATATGACTTCAGTCAACGTTTCTCATCTGAAACATGATTTAAAAATGAAACACCAGTGCCCTCCAGTAACCTCCTGAACTCTTACCTGGTCTTGTTCAACATAAGTCACTTTTGTTTGACTGTTATTTTACTGCTTTTCTTCATCTTCATATTACCTGTGCCAAGAAGCCTTTGCTGACCTATTTACAGTCTACCCTGACCATTTTCTCAGTACAGTGCAGATGAATGAGAGATTGTAATCAGGCACAACTCACCCCTCTTCACATCACATCACTACCATCCTCCTAAGCTACCCCCTTCCTGTTAATTAAGATTGTGGATGTGATAATGTATTAAATATTCACAGCACCTCTGATCTAAGAATATCTTGTCATGAGGAGGACTGGGAAAACAGAATAGTTTCCTTCACTAACTGCTCACACGGGAATTGATAATGTGCAAAGCTTTTACCCCTAATAATGTAAAAGTCCTCTATTTTATAATAAAAAAGCAATGTTTCTCCCATGTTGTCCATAGATCTTATTCAGGAATATGTCTCAAAAAAATAGCTATATAATGAAAATGCTTTGGACATTAATATGTATCACTGTGAAAATTCATCGCCCACTTCAGTGGAGTGTGTCAGCTTGCAAAGTCTGTTTCTAAGCAAGAAGTTAAATTGAGGGTTTAAGCTCCGGGTTGTCTCTTCTCTCTTTGATGTGAGGAATGAGATAAATTATAATTACAAAGTACATTCCGAAAAAAAAAAAAAATCCAGGAAGTCACAGTTTATTCTTAATATGCAGTAATTCTTTCACACTCATTTCATTTTGCACTGACCTGAGTCCAAAATTGCAATCCTGTCAACTGCATTTTAATACACCTTTATCATTCTCAATTAATCCTGGGAATGAAAACATTCTCTCAGTGACATTTTCATTTCATGTAATGGTGAGAATACCTTCGAAGGGATTAGCAGCATCAGTAGTATAATATAACTGTATAACTGTAAGTGTAATTGCATTTCTGAGCTAACTTTCTGTTCAGTTAAAAATAGATTGTATAGTCTGTCTGCCGAAAACAATTTAGCAATGAAACCTAATGTGAACTTGAAGTGCCTCAGACAGTTCAACATTAGGGGCTACATAATCTCTGTGTGTGTGTGTGTGTGTGTGTGTGTGTGTGTGTGTGTGTGTGTGTGTGTGTGTGTGTGTGTGTGTGTGTGTGTGTAAAGCACAGTGTGGCATTTTTTTTCAGTCATCACTATAGCCAAAACATTAAATCCAATGCTACTTTTAACAGACAGTATGATTTGACTTTTTCTTTTAATTTGAACAAAACAAATCATTGAGCGCGCACCTCATGTTACCAGGAAGCCATCTTAATAGTTAATGTCCCCTTAGATAAATGTGCAGTGTTTGAAGCCTGAAATGTCTTTGTCAGTATGTAATGTGTTTTACCCTGGTTCCTGACAAACTACCACAGTGGTAAATTCATTTAAACCAAAAAACCTTGATGTATTGTTCAACATTGTATGGTTTGAGTCTTTCTCGAGCAATTTATCTAAAAAAAGATTTGATAAATTGATGGAACATTTTCTGTGTTAAAGAACCATTTTATTAACAAGAGTGTGCTTCTCTTGGAATACGTAATTCAACATTCCAATTAATGTGAAAAATAAATGAATCCAAATTCGATGACATGGCTTGGTTATTATTTTTTTCTGACTTTTCAGATGGACTCATATGTAGTTTAACAGCAATGACATTCATTAGCCAAACTTAGCAAGTATTTGGATGGATAAAAACAGTATTTTTATCCATTAATTTCATGATGTCTATGAGGACTGTTCTGTTTGTTTTCCATCAGACATAAGATAGCCTCTTAAGCCCCAAGCATTTAAAATGTTTCACTTCCCTTGAGATGTCATTGACTTGATGGATTTATTCATTTTTGGCCCAAGGGTGTTATTGTAATGACTACGATGATCCCTGATATTTTTTTTCTTACCTCAGTTTTAGTGTTCCTTTCAATTATCAGTAATGGGCAATAGTTGGCTTAAATGTTCACTTTCATTTGCATGTATCCCTCTGAGGCAACATTCATTGTCTCAACAACAATTGCTGCCTACTGTCGAAAGTGCCTGAGTGAAGGACCATTTGAAGGGCATTTTTTTTTTGTAAAGACATAAAAGGCCATCTTAATAACAATAATCCCATTCAGTGTTACTTATTTATTTTACAAGAGCACAAGTAACATCAAATTACACATTATTGACACATCTTTCTTTGGTAACATAACTAATGTATATATGGTATGTATGTATGTGTGTGTGTGTATATGCATACCATATACATACATATGTCACCATACACACACACACACACACACACACACACACACATATATATATATATATATATATGTATGTGTGTGTGTGTGTGTGTATATATATGTGTGTGTGTATATATATGTATGTATATGTATGTGTGTATGTATATATGTGTATATGTATGTATGTGTGTATGTATATATGTGTATATGTATATATGTGTGTATGTGTATATATATACATATGTATATATGTATATGTGTATATGTATATGTGTATATGTATATATGTGTGTGTGAATATATATATGTGTGTATGTGTATATAAAAATATATATAGACCGTATGTGTATATAAATATACATATATATGTATATATGATATTCATATTTATATATATATACACATACATATAACATATAGGTGTCTGTATACACACCTGTTGCATGTGTGTGCGTTTGTGTGTGTGTGTGTTTGGTGACATGCATGTATATGGTATGCATATATACACATACATGCATACATGCATACATACATACATACATACATACATACATACATACATACATACATACATACATACATACATACATACATACATACATATATATATTCATGGTGGATGGAAATATATACATATATATGCATCCACCATCGCTTTACATTTATCGCACAATGCAATAAGAAAAACTCGTAAAGTCAAATAGATCGCCATTGTAACTTCTAATGAGGAATTTGTATGGAGACTTTATGGTCCGATATCCAATCCTTGATTTGTTGTTACGTAACCTACAATGTTTACCTGTGCAAAAGAGGATTTCAGTTCTTCACATATTGGCATTGCCTGTCATGTCAGATGACTTTATTGACATAAACCTCATAATGCATACCTTTTTGCAGCTACATGACCATATTTTCACCACTCTCATCTATAGCATTTGTTCTTTCTTTGCATCTGAACCCTCTGTCACTGGAATAAGGACAAAATCCCTTTCACTCGGATATAAACAGTGTCCAGTTGAAAAAGATCATTTATCAGAAAAGGAGCTTCCAAAATACTTTGTATTGATGAAAATTGAATGTCTGTTGGATATTTTTTCACATGCTTTTGCCAGTATTTGGTTGAAATGTATTTGTTTTTTTCAATCATCCCTTTGATATCCATTGATGCATTTTTAGAATTGACATTTAATTCTTTGCATTATGAATTGATTTTTTGTTGTGTCGCAGTAATCTGATACCTCTGGACCTGGTGTTCCCCATTTGATTCATACAGAGCATGTTAGTGAAGCTGGTGAATGAACCTAGTGTATCTCATTATGTGCAACTGTGGGGATGGGATATATCTAACCCTGGTGTGAAAGGAGTGCTTAACTCTCTAAAGAACCTTAGCTCCTCGCTTTTGCACCCTTAATGCCTATGAGATCTGTCTGTCAAAACAAAAACAAAAAACAAACAAACCTGTATGGTTAACACACTGGTTATTTTTACTATTATTGTATTAGCATATATATTAGCTACTTCTTTTTCTTTCTGCTTTTCCCTTCAGGGGTCGCCACAGCGAATCAACCTTCTCCATCAAACCCTATTCTCTGTATCCTCCTCTCTCACACAAACTAACTTCATATCCTCTCTCACTCCGTCCATAAATCTTCTCTTCGGTCGTCCGCTAGACCTCCCGCCTGGCATCTCCAATTCCAGCATCCGCCTACCAATATATTCACTATCCCTCCTCTGTACTTGACCCAACCATCTCAGTCTAGCTTCTCTGTCCTCTCAAAAACATCAAACATGCACGGTCCCTCAGATGGACTCATTCCTGATCCTATCCATCCTATCCATCCTCGTCACTCCCAAAGAGAACCTCAACATCTTCGTCTCTACTACCTCCAGCTCTGCTTCCTGTCTTTTCTCCAATGCCACTGTCTCCAAATCCTAAGGCATCACTAGACTCACCCCTGTCTTGTACACCTTTCTTTTCATTCTGGCTGATACTCCTTTATCACACATTACCCTTGACACTTTCCTCAACCCATTCCGACTCGCTTGAACCCGTTTCTTAACCTCTTTTCCACACCCTTCTTTGCTCAGGACTGCGAATAACCTTCATTCCTCTCCTTTCCATAGCATACCTCCACCTCTCAAGATTTTCCTCAACCTGTTCCCTGCTCTCACTGCAGATCACAATGTCATCTGCAAACATCATGGTCCATGGAGATTCCTCCCTAACCTCATATCTCAGCCTGTCCATCACCACTACAAACAAGAAGGGGCTCAAAGCTGATCCCTGATCCCTGATCCCCAGCTGGTCCCACCTCCACCTTGAACTTCTCTGTTCCACCTACAGCAAATCTCACCACTGTCTCACAGTTAGCATACATTGTCCTGCACCAGTCTAACATACTTCTCTGCCACTCCAGACTTCCTCATCCAAACCATACAGCACTCCTCCCCTTCCAGCTTCCACCAGTTGTTCCTCTGCTCTGCCTTTGTCCTCTTGATCTTCCTTGTTACCAGAGTCATCCTACAAACCACCATCCTATGCTGTTTGGCTATACTCTCACCTCCGACTACTTTGCAGTCACTGATCTCTCTCTCTGATCTCTCTCAGATTACCTATACAAATGTGGTCTACCTGCATGCTCCTACCTCCGCTCTTATAAGTTACCCTATTTTCCTGTCTTTTTTGGAAAAAAAAGTATTCACTACAGCCATTTCCATCCTTTTTGCAAAGTCTATCACCATCTGTCCCGCTATGTTCCTATTCTAGATACCAAACCTGCCCATCACTTCTTCATCACCTCTGTTGCCTGCCCCAACATGTCCATTGAAATCTGCACCAATTACCACTCTCTAATCTCTGGGGATATTCTACATCATTTCATCTAACTCATTCCAGAATTTCTCCTTCTCCTTCTTTAACTCACATCCTACCTCTGGGGCATAGTCACTAACAACATTGAGTATCAAACCTTCAATTTCCAGTTTCAGTCTATCTGACATTCTTTTTACCCCAAGAACACTCCGAACAAACCCATCTTTCAAGATAACTCCTACTCCATTTCTCTTCCTGTTCTGATAGTACAACTTAAAACCTGCTCCTAAGCTTCTAGCCTTACTACCTTTTCACCTGGTCTCCTGGACACACAGTATGTCCACCTTCCTTCTCTGCATCATTTCAACCAACTCTCTATCTTTTCCTGTCATCTTCCCAATATTCAAAGTCCCTACTCTCAGTCCCAGACTCTTGCCTTTCTTCCACTCTCTTTGCTTCTGAATACACCTTCTTCCTGGACCCATAGTAGCCCAATTTCCACTGGTACCCTGTAGGTTATCGGCACCAATGGTAGTTAACATGGGCCCCGACCAATCCGGTATGAGATTCATAGGTTTGATTCTATTATTTGGTTTTGGCAAAAAGTTTGACACCATATGCCCGGCTGACCCTATGCATCCCGGCTTGGGACCGGCTCAGGGAGTCACTGGCCTATGCCCCCCCCCCCCCCCCCCCCCCCCCCCCCCCCCCCCCCCCCCCCCCCCCCCCCCCCCCCCCCCCCCGCCCGCCTCATCAGTCTATCTCTGCATGGAGTCTTGGTGTGGCGACGAGTACCAGTGGGAGTAGCCCGCCATGTAGCTGTTAGCCGGCATGTTTACTCCTTTGGAAGAGGCCGAGACGTC
>CAAKHD010013611.1:28538-52492 GCA_901007705.1 Fistularia tabacaria | reverse complement strand
CAGCCCATCGCCCCCCCCCCCCCCTCCCCCCTCCCAAAGCTGGCTCCAGGAGACACTGGCCCTTGCAGCCCTGAGGGTGCATTATTATCGTATATATTATATATTATTGTATTTTTTCATTATTGATGAATATCGATTTCGATAATGATGTGGACAAATACGCAACTTCATACTTAATACTAGTGAGGATGTCACTATCACACTGACTGCCATATAATCCTAATCCTGTTTTGTTTTTTTTCCCAGGAAAGTGCTTGTAGAATTGTTAAACAGATTTGTAGTTAAAAATGTTGCATGTTTATCATGCAGGGCCACCAGCAGTGGAATTGCTATTAAACAGATTTGCTTGAGGTGGAGGCTGGAGTTTTGGGGTAGACTTCTAAGAGATACGCCGCCCTTAATTGGCCAGATAAATATCACAGGGTGTCCACTCACATTATTGAATACATCACCTTGAATGCAGGCTGACCGCAGGCAGTAGGGGGCTGCCCACCAGTCTTATTCCTGAATTGTATCCACTGTCCTTAAGTGCAATTAAAAAATGATGTAAGAGTCCCACTCCCATATGGCGTTCTCTTTTCAGGGTTTAGAACGCCCAATGGATAAATACAGTCCAGGTGAAATTTTCGATGAAACAAAAATCTCAAGTCATACAAAGGAAAGTTTTATTAATAAGATTATAGATACAAATGCTCTGGGTGAACAGCATTATTAGATCATTCAAACTGCAATCTAACATTGTAAATAAACAGCAAAAACTGGCATCTGTATTCTACAAAGCGCACACTCAGGGTTTTTCATAATGAGCATTTCATTGAATATTCATGACTTTGGCCTTTCCAAAGACCTCAGTGGGTCTGAATCGCCCTGTAGTACCCACGTGTTGTTTAGTCCTGATCTTCTCTCACCACCCCACGGGAAAGATTGTGCAGAAATGCGATCGATAGTGGGCACCATCAGAGAATGAATGTGGCAGCTGACACACACAGTACAGAGGCTGTATGCACACACTGTTGGTGTGTGTGTTTGCACTTTCCATAATCATCCAGACAGGCACAGTGCAGTCACTTACATTCTACAGCACTTGAACCTTGAATTATGTAGCAGCCAGTGTTATTTATCATAAACAAATATGACTTAATAATCACAGAAATAGATCAGAATAGACGGAATGGGTTTGGCAAACAATGTGTGTGTTTAGTGATTCAAAAAATTATTCTCAAAGGAAATTCAGACTTTCACTCAACAGTTAATTTATTATTTTTTAGACACGAGTGAATAACAAAAGCACGAGGAAGAGTATTTCTTTGATGCTGATATTTACAGGCAAAGTGCTTCTTAAGTCTTCAGTTTGTCTCAACTCAGTATATATTCTTAGCAAAAGACCAAGTAAAGAGTAGATTCCAACACCAGCTAAGTCAAGCCCCTTTCATATGATCGAGAGTACTGTGTATAGCTGCTGGCAGCTGAACTCCTGCCTCCCCATTAATCATTACTTGGGTTTTAAAGTTTGAACTTTGACCTTCAGTGGTGCATCAAGGCCTACTGACAGATGGAGACAGAGCTCTCTTTCTTAACATCAGATCATCGATCACTCTCTCACACACACAAAGACACACAATACATACTGGCACAATATTGTCTTCACTGGAGAACTGAATCACACAAATGATCACCTGTAGAAGCAGTGGTTTAGTCATTGGCTTATATTTGGTTGTAGGAAAGCAGGATCCTGTCAGTGTGCCATTTATTTTACTGTTGGCTATCAAAGACACTTTGTTGCGGTTCTGCTAATTGAAAAACCAGAAATAACCCTTGAGAGCAAAAAAAGTGGCTCATATAAAGGATTCATGTTTATCACAAGCAAGATGGTGAGGCTGAAAGAGGCTGATTTGCATGAATAAATCAGAAACTATTCCAATAAGTGGGTAAGAGCTTATCTTTGAATTCCATGCCCAATCCAAGTCTTGCATCGACGATACATTGCCGCTCAAAAGGGTTTTCAAAAAGTTCATTGTTAGCAATTGATTTCCCTTGATTCATGAATTCCCAACAAGTCTATGAAATTCCTAACTAGCTCACCTTGGACATGCTTTCTGCATCATCAACCTCACAGGTAATTACTTATCAATGAATTTAGATATGACATTTGCAGAGGCACGTTTTTGCACCATTAGGCCATGACAGTATTATCATAAACTAACAATATTTACAAGATGATGAAAAATAAGGTGGTGCCCCCTAATGTTTGGAAGAAGCAAAGCTGCTTTTTAGTTTTTGCTGTGAAACATTTCCATCTTTCATCTACTTACTTGCCTGACCAACTCACGAATTGTCAAAAATAATATTTTATCCTGTCCTACGACCTAATTTGTAAAGGGGCTCCAATTCAGCAACGCATCAAGGTGTACATTGATTTATCCGTAAAATGTTGTCACATAAAATCAGATATCCTGTGACCTGTAATATGGAAACTGATACATTTTTATTTGGAACTAAAAGCATAAATTTCAGTATCAATGAATAGTATATCGATGTGACTTTCTTCATTTAATCACACCTGCGGCAGTCACTATCACTGATGCTTTCTTGCCTTTTCAAAGATAACTACTTCTCTCCTCAACCACTGTTGCCTCTCCTCTTCACCTCTCCAAAGATGTTGACAGACAATGAAGAAATTGAAATTGCGCCACCAGGCTTTTAGAAAAGGAATAACTGTTTTTCAAAGGGAAATTTCATTAAGTGGCAAAAGCAGAGCCACAGATGCAACTTCCATCCAAAGACATGGGCTCACCTTAAAAGTCTGAGCAAAACACCTGCTGCTTCAAGCATAAAAGCATCAAAATGCCTCGTCATAAACTACTTTCCCCACATTATCAGATTTTGTCACCAAAACCACAACATTCTTTATTTGAAACAGATCAATATGTTGTAGTTATTAAAAATAATATTTTCAAAACAAAAATATTTGTATCATGACATGGTCAATATTGTCAATAGTGTTGTATTAACTGATCTTGAGGACGCAAATTGTCATTGAGTACATTGAGATCCTTGTCAAACACTATTTAAATTGAGATACGAGTTTCAAACCAAACATGCATCCATCCACAGTGGTAAAGAATATGTGTTTTGCATTGAAAAGAGCCATGGTTCAGGGAATTAATGGTTTAGAATGGTGATAGCTTTGCAAGCAGCAACTCTGATGGGAGTCAAACAACTCCCATTTGTAAGAACATGTTCACAGGAAGGTAAAATACTTCCTGTTTTTCAGAGGATTTGGGCTACAAAAATAAATTGGATGTCTTTGTTTCACTGCAGCAATTTTAGAAAAGATATTAACAGTAATATTGGGGCTTTTTGCAACTTCAAACTCTCAGGCTGTCAAACCTGCAGATAAAAGTAAGTAGTCTCACAAAATGACAGTGCTGGAAAAAAAAAGGAATTCAGTTTGCTCAAGAGTGAATTCATAGCATGGGATAACCTTTATTGTTTACATCAGGTTGAAACCATATTCCCATGGTTAGTATGACATGACCAATTCAGAATAGTTATTGCACATGATGAATACTTTTAAAAGTATGTTAGATATATGCACAACCATGAATTACTTTATTTTACAAACATTCTCATCCAAGGAATTATTATAATACCAAAGAAGCAAATGAGCGAGAGATTCATCCGTTGTGATTTTAGATATTTAGAAAAGAGGACAGAGTACTACACTTAGCACTGAATATGGCAATATTATTATCACTATGAATTTAATAAATATAATAAAACAAAAAGGAAGGAAGCTCCCCAAAGAAAGCCCAGAGACGTACAGACGATTTTGTGTCTTCTGAAACTGAGAAAAAACATCCTATTATTTTCTCTATAAAATCTGGATTTGCATTTCTTTTTTCCTGCCATTTACAGGCACATACACTGTGTGTGTGTGTGTGTGTGTGTGTGTGTGTGTGTGTGTGTGTGTGTGTGTGTGTGTGTGTGTGTGTGTGTGTGTGTGTGTGTGCGCGCGCACAGCCTGGGCGATGCTTAATTAAGTGGCTGTGATGCCGAGGAGCCGTCATTTGCCACCAGGAGGAGGACGCGGAGGAGGCCGGAAACAAATTAAACCCTTTTCTTTTTTTGCACACTATTGACAAACAATGTGACGCTCATGAATATGAAAATCAGCAGTTTGACATGTTGTTTGCTGGCAAGATGATAGATACGCTATTTCCTGGGCTCACGTGTACCGTGTCTGCTTTACACGTACGTGGAGTACAGTGAAGGCGGCGGACGGCTGCTGCCGGGGCTTTATTAAAATACACATCAATAAATGTACATGTAAACACTGTGATATGATATTTTTGTGCCTTCTATTATTTGATTTTTTTGTCCTGAACGGGTAAATAATGAAATAATGAGAGACACAGACAGGCAGGCAGATTCCAATACTCTTATGAAAATAACATAAAAGTGAATACAATAAAATAAAATAAAAAAAAATAGATTAATGAAATAAAAGTGAATACAATTAAACAAAAAAATAAATAATTCAATTAGACTAAATTAGGCTAATTAGATTAAATTGATTTCAAATGCAGTCAAATAAATAGTGTGTGTATATATGTGTATTCTACTTTCGTGCCTTGCATTGTATTATTTTCTGAACGGATGAATTATGACGAATATAAAGCAAAATTAAATTACATTCATAGATTGTGTTTCTATATTGAAATGTAGAGAAATAACTGTTTACTCTCTTTCCGGTTATTATATTCTGAATGGACAAATAATAAGACACATACTCAGACCTAACTCCGCAAATGAAAAATACAATAAAATAAGATTAAAAAAGTACATCATATTTCACTGTATACCTCCTTTCCTTACATTATTTTTTGAACCTACAAATAAGAGGACACACACAGAGACAGACAGACAGACAGACAGTCCAATGAAAATGAAAGGAAAATAAATAAATAGGTAGGTATACAGACCTCACTCCTCTGAGGAAAGTGATAAGTATACGTGCATCAGTCAGTAAACGTGGTCGTGATGAAGTACTTTGTTGCCTCCTTCAAGCAGACATACTGACAGACAGACGTGGGTGTCCGTCCTTCACTCTAATGAAAATAAAAGCGGCTCGCGTTTCCTCCCGACCCCTGGGATTGAGCCCGATTGAACGGAGACGCCAAACGAGCGTCACGCCGGGGCGGATTATTGGTATCAGAGCGGCGGCACATTGGTCAGATGAGGACGGACAGATTTTCACAGCGCTAAGGAAGCGGTGAGATAGCAAAGAGCAGCTCACCAGGTGTCACTCAGGACTAAATTCATGCTGGGAAAATTGATGGCAATTGATGGCAGGAGGAAGGCGGCGATGATTAAGCCTTTCCCTGTCACCGATTCAGATCCACTGAGTTGACAGAATGAATTGTATGTTTTCTGGAAACCGCGGATAAATACAATCATTATGTTCTGAACCTGCAACATGTCCACTGTTTGACAGGAGCTGTGATATTATGTCTCTTTATGTATTAAAAAAAAAAAAAAATGTCAGAGTCAAGAATTATGTTCGCCGGGTGACGTGTTTGTAATACGAGCCGATTCTGTCTTTTTATTTATGCTGAAAGTCTCCAAAGTCAGGGTCGAATGAAGGATTTGCAAGAGGATGTTCAGAAATAAACATAAAATGAGAATTTTTTAAAATAGATACATATAAATATGATAGGATGGAGATAAAAAATCAACAAATAAATGAATTTATCAATGATCATTCTGCAGTATGAGATACAGTCTGGCTTCATCTCCAGAAAATCTAACATGTTCTGTCCCTCTGATGAAGATCCTCTCCATCCTCCTCGCTCTCAAAGAGAACCTCCACACCTCTGCTGCCTCCAGCTCTACCTCCTGTCTCTCCTCAGAATCTCCAATCCTGCCCTCACCTCTGTCTTCTACACCTTTCCCTTCATTTTACCTCAAACTCTTTTATCACTCCTGACACTTTTCACCACCCATTATTGCTGCTCTCTGTAACCTCATGCCACCACACGCATGTACCATATATTTATATATATACACATATATATAGATATATATTTATTTTAATTTAATTCAATTTAATTGTATTTACTTTACTTTGTTTTCATTTATTTTAATTGTATTTTATAATATCTAATTTAATATTTTACAACAACATTTAATATTTTTAAATATTTATTTAATATTTGTAAATAACATTATAAATATTTTATTTTTTATATTTTTATTCAGATATTTAACCTTTATTTAACCAGGTAAACATCCATTGAGATGGAAATCTCTTTTTCAAGGGTGATCTGGCCAAGAAGTCAGCACACATCAAGGGCAACAGAATTAACATAACACAAAACAATCAGACAACGTGAAAGGTGACAATAATAAAATAAGACGCATAAGTTTGATTTAAAAGCCTGTTGTTAAAATACACATTGACATCAACATGAAAAGCATGAACACTGAGTGACAGAGTTCCACTGTCCAAAGTGTTCCGAGCGGAAAAACATTCAAAGAAACCAGTTCAGTCTGATTTACTTTCCAGCTGCAGAGATTTCCAAGAAGAGGGAGCAGAAAAACGAAATTCTCGTTTTCCCATTTCAGTCCTCAACACGAGGAACGTGCGGGTGAAAAATGTCATTTGAGCGCAAACGGCGGAGGCTGGGGATTCTCTGGAGTAGAGAAGACAAATAAGATGGAAGCAGGCCGAGAAGAGCTCTGTAAACCGAAAGCATCCGAGGGCTGAAGCTCCTCGCTGTGAGAGAAGACCACTGAGCTCAAGGTGATGCGTGTCACGAACCTCAAAGCAGAACGGAACACCGGGTTCGATGGCTGCAAGCACTTGGAAGATGCTGACATACAGATAACATCTACGCAATCAATCAATATTTTATTCATATTCTTTACCTTAATTTTTAGGAGAGTGAATTACACAAAAATAAGCAATTTAGATATCTATGTTTGTTCCACACCCGCACATTCCAGAAGTCACCTCTGCAGACCGAACATCGAGAAACACCAGAACGTGTACTCTGAAAATACATCTTGTTAGCGGCGTTTTTGGGGGGGGGGAAAAAAAGGTGTTGTTGATATTCTGTCTCGTCTGCTGACGAGCGAATGGTCTCCGCTTCTACAGCGCCTTCACACCTTTGCAGTTTCGTAGACATGATCGCTTTCACCCTCTCACACGCCGGCGGCGGCGCTCACCTTTCCGAGGCCCCAGCGGCTCCGTCACGACGCGCCAACAAGATGCTTTGAATTGCGGACGGGGATCGAACCGCCCACCTTCGGCTAGAGCAAACAAACGTTGGCCGAGACCCGGAAGACGTGAAGAAAACGGTGGCCGAAGCCCCTCGACGGGCGGCGTGAAGCTAGAAGTGGTGAACCGCCTCCATTTTAACAGCAGAATAAAACACTGGCGAGGAAGCAGAGACGTGTAAACAACATAATCTCCACAGCTGCAACCACACACTCACACAACAAGTCAATAGTATTTTCTCGCCAAATATCGGTCAGCAAATAACTTCTGTGCAGACTTTAAAATGCATTTTATTATCGGCAGGTTATTAAAGGTAGAATTCATCCTATCGCCCTCATGCGCCAAGCTTTATTTACTATTTTTTATCTCTTTTGGATTCAGTTATTGCTGCTCTCTGAAGCCTCATGTTACCACACGTATTTACCATATGCATATATGTAATTTAATTTGATTTGATCCGATTCATTTTAATTTAATTTGTCTTAGTTGTATTTAACTTTATTATATTTTATTTCAATATTTAATAATGACATTTAATGATTTAATATTTCATATTTTATTTATTTTTGTTCATTCATTTTCTTCAGGAGAGTGAATTAAATAGAAATAAGTAATTTAGATATCTATGTTTGTGCCTGCACGGGTTAGAGGGGTTCAGGTTCAGCGACATCAGGTTTTCAGGGTTTTTTTTCTACATCTCCACACTCATTCATTCATCATTCGTTATCTTCTCATGGTGGCCAGGTAGTCCTTCATGGAGAGACATGTTCACCCTCCCATTCACACGTCTGGACAATGTAGGGTCTCCAACGAACCTCCTGCATGTGATTGGACTGTGGGAGGAACCTGGAGAACCCTGAGGAACCCTGGGGAGACCATGGAGACTCCACACAGACCGGCCCCCGGTGGAAATCCAACCAGGGACCTTCTTGCTGCGAGGTGGAAGCGCTAACTGCTAACCACTTTCCGCTAACCGCTAATTGCTTGAACCCTTGTTTAGAACTGATTCAGAATGTCTGAATTAAGGAAAAAAAGTGGCATCTTTGTTACCGCGGCAGCAGTTACCGTGACAATATAGTTTTCCCTCACAAAGTATTTGACAATCGACTGCCTGTTTACCTCCAAGGTCTTCTGTCCGTGTGTGTGTGTGTGTGTGTGTGTGTGTGTGTGTGTGAGTGTGTTTAGGCAGTAATATCTCTTTTATTTTACAACATGTCAAGGCGATAAGCTGCCTTCATGGGAGATTACATTTGAGCATGAGGTTGGCCGGGAGGCCGGAAGAGACACATCTCAATCCCGGCGCTCACGCTGCGCCAGAAGCATCCTCCTAGTGGAGGGAAGAGGGGGACAGTTATAATTTGCATTTAGATTACTGTGGTAATAGAAAACCCACGGTGATGAATCCCGCTCCCAAGAAGAGAAGAACGCTGGCGTGTTTTTGAACGAAACCGTGGAGTTAAATAGTCGGGGTGGATCTTTGCGCGAGAAGGACGTGAACGCACTCGCCCCGATCTATCATATTCATCAATAACAGCTGGTGGAGTCACGTTAAAGTCCTTTTTTCTAACAAAGGGTGCGGAGACCTGGGGAGGACACCTGAGTCTGCGTGACAGAGTTCTGCAATGCCAAGAATGAAGTTACGGATGTGAAAGAGAAGACGTGGGAAAACTCTCCCTAAGCCACGCTGCAGCTGGAGCAAGAGGCAGTGAAGACCCGACGTCGGCTGGACGCGATGAAGTCGAGAAGAAAATAAAAGTGCAACTTTGACGGGGACTTAGCTTGATTAGCTTAGCTTCTCATCAGAGAGCAGCGGATGTCCACCGCCCTCATTCATTCATTCATTATCTTCACTGCTTATCCTGGATTCAGGCGCCCATCCAAAGCTATCACTGAATGAGTGATGAGTCGATCACAACTGGAGACATCCAACCGTTCACCCTCTCATTCTGAACAATGCAGGGTCTCCACTGAACCCCCTGCATGTGTTTGGATTGCCGGAGGAGCCCGGAGAACCCTAGGGAACCCCACGCAGACACGAGGAGAACATGGAGACCTTCTCGCGGTGCGGCGGGCGCTCCGACCGCCCTCTCCATACGTCCGTGTTTCGTTTTGCACCTGCTGTTTGTGTGCAGTTGCCATGAGTTAATCATCGCTTTGGAAGACGAGCCTTCATGACGCACGCCTCGGGAGAAAAAACACAAAAACAAAAAACGTATATTTACTTTGTTTTTTAAGTTGAATAATTCAGAAAGGCGTCTCATGTTTTGCTGTTTAGAAGCATTTTAATCTCTGCCGTGCATCGGCGCCGGTTCGAACGCCTGATAACAGACCGATGAAGGCGGGTGGGCTTTTTTTTTTTTCCGCCCGAGGCCGATTATATATTTTACAGTCTCGGCTGAGAAGTTGTGGCGTCCACGGGCGCCGCCGGAAAGTAAAGGAGGATTTAGTGTTTCAATTAAGATTTTGGCAACGGGCAGAAAAAAACCGCAGAGGGAACTGGAATTACAATCAGGTGCGTGAGTAAAGTATATAAAGTTAAATGAAGGAAAAAAAATACAAAAAAAGCTCAAAAGAAAGCTAAAAAAGAAATGGGAGAGGATCTGAGTGAGAGGGATATTCTTCAGAGGTTACCCGGGGATACGCGTGCGGTAGCTGCGGCTAATCTGGACTTTAAATTGAAATTTCTTTCAATGCAATTTGTAATGACGCAGCGGCGAGCTGAACACACTCCGGGCTAGAGTTCGGAGCGCTCTCCGAATGATCACATCCCGATTATCGGGATCGGGTGAGCCTGAGTCCTACGAAAAAAAAAAAAAAAAAGTTAAACGTATATTTATTTATACATAATCCAAGTATACTTTGTTTTCAAAATACATATTTTTAATCTTATCATGAGAATTCTTTACATTTTTTGGGCAAATTAGCTTACGCTGATGATGTCCTGCACTGAATGGGATTAGCCGGAGTCGCACACACACACACACTCACACACACTTCCCAATGACCACCAGTCAAGGTGGAACGGTATTTGGATCGGGATCTCAGATTGGCTGTACTGTATGTCAATCAAGTGCTTGGGGACGGATGCTAGGCTAACAGCTATTTCTTTTTTTTACTGACGTGCTATCAACCCTCTCCAGCTGGACTGCGGTGGCTCGCCGTTCACTCGTTCTTATGTTACTGGGTTAACGTTGAAGGGACCGACCAGCAGATCGACGTATAGGCCGTCCCGTTTCTAAGATAGGCTGCGATGAAGATGCCAACAACCAGTGGAAAAAAAAGATATTCTTCTCTCGACGTCGATCCGAGATGCTGCATCGTTTTCTGCATTCTGATTGGCCAATGCACTGTAGACCGTTGTCAATCAATCTCCCCCGTAGCCTGTCTCTTGATCGCTGGCAGTGTGACTGAAGCGCTGTACGTTTACAGGTTTTCTCCCTGTCAAAACACACAATGTGGACGAAACGTTCGGTGTCGACAAAGACGCCTGCGATCACACCAAAAAGGCAGAGAGAGATGCTAACCGTTGCACGGAGAACTGGACTTGTGGACATGCTAAAGGAAGGTAGAAGTTACGCGGCCGTTGTGCGCCATTACGGAACAAATTAATCTGCAGTTGGTTCCATACGAAGGTTTGAACTTTGAATGTTTAAAGAAGAGAGAAATGTGAGAAATTGTGAAAGCCTGTCGTGGCGTAGCGTAGCAAATGTGTCGTGAGGGGTTTTGCAACCTGATAATATTTGTAATCATCGTAAAAAAACATTACTTTGCGGATTTCGCCTTTTGTGGTTTGTTTGTAGAATGTAACTCCCGCGAATGACGAGGGACAGCTGTGTGTTTTCACAAGCTGGGCTTCATTCAAAGGGGTTCTAGAATATCACCTGATCTGGGGTCGGTGGTATCTGCTGTAAGACCCCTGTCCACATCTGCTGGGCGTCTGACAGAAACAAGAATCCCTTCCAGAAGTACCAGAAATGACCAAAAGCTACGGTCTGCACTGGATTCAGTTTTTAGCTTCGAGCATCCGGAAAGCACTGATGCGCGAGAAGCCGACTGGCGAACATATCGGAGGAGGCCGTGAAGGAGCGGCACTGATGAGTGAATAACGGAGACGTCTTCGAAGGATCGGCTGGAGAGGATGGTTGGCCGTCGAGTAATCTGAGGTTTCTGAGCCCCGATTTAAAACGCCCTTGAGGAAGCGAGCCGGTCCTCCAGCGCTCTGGAGGAGATGCTTGGAACCCTGCAAGGCACCCAGCATGAATGGCAGGAGAAAGGTCCTACAAATACAGCGGCTACAAAAGAAAACTATAATATCAACCCATGAACTGGAGTGGAAAAAAAAAACTGCATGGATTTGAAAGAGAGTTCATTATGGAGTCAGCAGGGATTTCATTCATCCATTCATTAATTCATTCATTCACTCATCATCATCTCCACTGCTTCTCCTGCTCTCACTGGGCCGCCTGGAGAGGCAAACAACAATGCACTCCCTCCTTCACACGCAATCCAGAGACATGCAACTGTTCCATCTGTCAGTCACACGTCCGGGCGCTGCTTGAGCTCCAGTCAACCACCTGCATGTGTGAGGACTGCGGGAGGAACCCGGAGGAACCTGGAGGAACCCCTCGAAGACACGGGGAGAACATGGAGACTCCACACTGGAAGAGGGAATCCAAGCAGAGCTTCTCAAAGCCGATCCCTGGCGCTCAGTGTGGAGGTTTGCTGCGTAAGCCCCGTAGCACGAGCGCTAATGTCATTGCCTCATCCTCTGTTCAACGTTCACGCACTTAATACAGACTTTGGAATCCATTTGAGGCATTCAATAATTAATAAGACCTCTCCTCAACTTACTTTTTCTTTTTTTTTTTCCTCCCTATTTATTCTGAATGCTCATTGGACGAGAGAAGATATGCTCTCAAACATAATTATCACCACAAATTATGACATAAACCCATTCCTAACGCAGAGGCGAAGCTCAATATTGGCATAGGAAGATTATGACAAAGCCCAAATTAGTATGATCAGTGTGAGAAAAGCATTCATTTAAGACTAAGGGAGTTTTTGTAAAAAAAAAAATATTAAGTGTTGGTTGTAGGAAATTGACAGCAGTTATGGGATGCTAACTCTGTTTCACAAGATGGGATACTCACATTCGGCTAATGATATTTTGGCTGCGTGGGACGCCGAGGCAGTGTTACAAAAAGGAGATTAAGCAGGGTCAGGGCCTTTCCATGCCGTCGGCCAAAACAGAAAGAAGCACGGGCGAAAGAATAGCAGAGCTGAAGGTCCCTGGCTGGATTCCCAGCGGGGGCCCTTTCTGTGTGGCGGCTCCATGTTCTCCCCGTGTCTGCACGGGGCTCCTCAAGCTTCTCCATGTTCCCCCCCACAGTCTAAACACATGCAGGAGGTTCACCGGAAACCCTGCATTGTCCAGACGTGTGAATGAGAGGGTGGATGCTTGTATGTCCCAGCCGCCAAAGCACCCCTACAGCCGTGAATGGTAGAGATAATGAATAAAATAAAATAAAATAAAATAAAATGAAGAAAAATTTTTCTTACGCTTCTTGCATGTATGCCCAATCAGATTTTTTTCTTTCTTTCAAGAAAAAAACTGACTGGAAAACAAAAATAAATAAATAGATAGATTCATAACAATAAAAAAATAAAATTTAAAAACATTTTTAACCTTCTATTATGTGTTCCCGACTACAGGTATTTTTCTTGCTTTACTTCCAAAAGGCAGATAAAGAAAAAAAAGCTCTGTCACTGCATGATTGAATGACTGGTAAATAAAATAAAATAAAATAAAATAAGTAAATTGAAATAAAATAAAATAAAATTTAACCAGATTAAATTAATTTTTTCACTTCCATTCTGGGTACCACCCTGTGAGATTTTTTTTTAAACTTCACTCCTAAAAAGCAAAAGCACAAAAAAGCCCCTTTTGCTGCACGGCTACAAGACCGGAAAATCCCGAAATAAAAAAATAAAAACAAAGATTAATAAAATGTGATGATGTGATTAAGGCTAAAATCAGGTTCATGATAAAGCGGCTCCAAGGGTACGGCCATTTGATGCAGCGCGTGTTTACGGCAAATAATAAGAAAGATGAGGAGTAATTGCAGGGAGTCCGCCATAATTGCGGCGCGCTGAGCAACGCATTAGCGGCTCGATTTATGAAACACAACGACCCGGCGCTGAACGTGGCTCAAAGCGGGGAATACGATTCGTCTTAACAAGTCTGTTGCTCACAAACGATGTTGAATGGCTGTTTGAGATTTCATTAACGGGCCGATGGATCACCCTTGAAGCCGGTGCCCCATGCGGGGCTTAGTCACACAGCATTACTGTCTCCGGAGACGCGCGCCAGCGAAACAGGTCGACCGTGAGATCAGGACCGCTGATCAGGATTCATGGTCGCTCTCTTCGTCCAATCCTTTCCCGCACTCGTAAACCCTCCTCCCGGGCAGAGCAGGTGTCGCGGAGGCGCGTTCCTCTTGAAGGCCGAGGATAAACGTGCAGCAGAAGTCTCCCGGACGGATGCACTTCGGGACGACGACGGCGCCTTCCAACACAAAGGAGGCGATGATCTGCCGGGTTGCCCTGGCGATGACACCCGCGCTCGCTTCTTACTGTTTCCTCTGAATGTTATGGATATTTATACGCGCATTCATCCATTCTGGAGACCGACAGCCTATCCTGCTAGACTTACTCCCGGGAGGGCTGAGCCCCGTTTGAGCGGTCATCGCTCCAGAGGCAGGGGTCATCCCGGGCCGCTCGATGACGGGGTCACATATGGAGACATGCTTCATACACCGGACTGTCAGGACGTTCGCTCCCTCTGCACTCCAACACTCCCTCCATTCCACCCCAAGCCCGGATGCCGAACCCCCCCAACTATTCACCATCTCATTCATATTTTACACAAGAAATACAAAAATACAACTGTTCACCCTCTCATTCACACTTTATACAAAAAATACAAAAAATACAACTATTCACCCTCTCATTCACATTTTATACAAAAACATACAAAAATACAACTATTCATCCTCCCATTCACACTTACACAAAAACTATAAAAATACAACTATTTACCCTCTCATTCAAATTTTATACAAAAAATACAAAACTACAACTGTTCATCCTCTCATTCACACTTTATACAAAAAATACAAAAATACAACTATTCATCCTCTCATTCACACTTTATACAAAAAATACAAAAATACAACTATTCATCCTCTCATTCACACTTTATACAAAAAATACAAAAATACAACTATTCATCCTCTCATTCACACTTTATACAAAAAATACAAAAATACAACTGTTCATCCTCTCATTCACACTTTATATAAAAACATACAAAAATACAACTATTCATCCCCTCATTCACACTTCATACAAAAAATACAAAAATATGAATATTCACCCTCTCATTCACACTAACACAAAAAATACAGCAATATGAATATTAATCCTCTCATTCACAATTACATAAAAAAATACAAAAATACAACTATTCACCCTCTCATTCGCAATTACACAAAAAACAAAAACACAACTACGCATCCCCTCATTCACACATTATTCAGAAAAAATGCAAAACTACCCCCCCTCTCATTGACACATTATACAGAGACAAGCATCTGTTCACCCACTCATCCACCCGTCATAAGTGATATTCAATCATTCACTCACTCATTGTAGAGGGAAAGAAAACATTCATCCTCTTATTCACACATCATGTAGAAAAATACAGTGGCCCCTTTAGATACAAATCACTTTATATACCATTCATTTCAGACACGACGTGCAATTCTAGCCAATTTTATCCTTGAAATACGAAAAAAAAATCATGATAGGAAAACGAGAGCTCCCGCAACTCCAATACACTTCATTATGCCACTGCATCTTCTGAATTGGCGCCGCTCGCCGCTCTCACCTTGAAGAACAACTCGCAGCTTCCACCATACCTTGGCCTCGGGAGTTGGTACAGTCCGCATATCTGTTTTGGTGTCCCTTTCTCTTGTGTGGCATCATTTTATTATTCTTATGATTTCACATGTGATCAATTCTTTAAGAAAAGAGTGTTATCTAGCAACAGGGATTCAGAAGAAAATGAATAAAATAATAAATAAATAAAAAAACTAGTGAAGGAAACTAAAATTCTAAATTAAAGTGACAGTTAATTAAGTGAAGTTAATTTGTATAACTTTACAATGACCAGGATTTTTCCTTTTGATGTCCCTTACATTTTTAATATCTTTCCTATTTAGATTAATGTTCTTTTTCGTTGGGAGGGTTGCAACGAATTCACTTGTTTTCTGTTATTTTAAACAGGGAAAATTAATTTAAGATACGAAAAAAACCCAACATAAGAACACACTTCTGGAACCAGTTCAATTCCTATCTTAAGGAACCGCTGTATGTCCAAACAATACAACTTTTTTTTCACTACAGCTACTTTTTCACCGTCACTGAGAAAACCGTCATGCTGCCGCTGCACCATTTTCCCCAAAAAAGAGCTTCTACTCTCTCACGCCGTCAAATATCAGTTTGTATCTGCGTGCACTTTATGCTTCATACCTTATCGTTGAACGTTTAGTTTTTCATGTAGCATTGCACTTTGCTGCTAATTTGCACTCATTGATTTCATGTCGCTGTGGGATGGTGAGAAATTTCTCCTCCATTCCTTTGAATGTCCGCTAAATGCGGAGAAATTGTTAAGAAAGCTGACTTTGACATCTTTGACTTTGACATCACATGCAAAGACTCGCCCTCTCATTCACACCTATCTTAGACGTGCAACCTTTCACACACGTCTGAACAACTTATGGTCAAGACCGTCCAAAAACGTGAACCTCCTCCTGGAGATTGGATTGTGAGAGGAACCCGGAGAACCCGGAGGAACCCTGAGGAACCCCGCGCAGACACGGGGAGAACAAGGCAGGGATCTTCTTGCTGTGTTGGAAGCTCTATTCCCTCCATTATCTTCCAGGCTGGAATAATCCCGCCTTTCCAGGTCGCTCAGGCGTCGAGACGGCTATGCCGGCCGCTAATGCTGTTAGCCACGAGGCCCGAAAGCTCCGTATTAGACTTTTCCCGGGGTTTGTCACACATCTCAGGCTCGGCGGCCACGTGCCAGACACATGGCGTGCATGAGAATTACCAGGGGCCAGGATGTTCCTTTCCACTCAGCACCCATGTGTCCTTGAATGTTTCCATGTCAGAAATCCCGGGGGGGGGTTCTCAGGCTGTTGTTTTTTTTTTAATTTATTATTTTTTTTAATTTATTTTTGCCAAACCTTTAAAAGCTGCGGAGGAAGGGAAAAAAAATGGATAAACAAGCGAATAAAAATAAGAAAGAGGTGTTTTATCTGGAGGTTCCTTGATGAGAAGAGACTCTGATTTAATGGCTTTAATTTCACATAATATGTTCTTCTTCTTTTCCTTCCAGCTTTTCCCTTCAGGGTTCGCCACAGCGAATCAATCTTCTCCATCTAACCCTATTCTCTGGATACTCCTCTCTCACGCTAACTACCTTCATATCTTCTCTCACTACGTCCATACATCTTCTCTTCGGTCTTCCTCTAGACCTCCTGCCTGGCATCTCCCATTCCAGCATCCATCTACCAATATATTCACTCTCCCTCCTCTGTCCATGACCCAACCATCTCTGATCTTCTCTCCAAACATCTAACATGAGCTGTCCCTCTGATGGACTCATTCCTGATCCTCTCCATCCTAGTCAGTCCCAAAGAGAACCTCAACATCTTCATCTCTGCTACCTCCAGCTCTGCCTCCTGTCTTTTGTTCAGTGCCGCTGTCTCCAAACCACACAGCATCGCTGGTCTCACCACTGTTTTGTAAACCTTCCCTTATAATAAAATATTGTAATTAATATTCAGCGAATAAGGATAGAAAGGTTTCGGGGGTTTAAAGAAAGAAGTGTCGCAGCTCCAAAACGGGTTATATTCATTCATTGATTGGTTATCTATGCCACCTTTCCTGGGGAGCTAAAGTTCATCCACCTTCTCATTAACAAGCCATGTTTTTGACCCAGGACCATTCAGTCGCTCATTTAACCGCCATCTAGAGGCGCCCAACCATCCACACATCTAGGCAACAGAGGGTCTCCAATAGACCTCCTGCATGTTTTGGGATTGCGGGAGGAACCCCAAGAACCCTGAGGAACTTCACACATGGAGTCCAGCTAACCGCTGCCCCTTAATTATTGTTTATCTTCAAATAAAAGCCCTAATTCAAAGGTAAAAGTGGGATTCTGTGTGAAATGGTTCGGTCCAGGAACGAACCAAGCAGCCTTTTTAGTGCAGATGAAATGCTTTTTGGATGAGATATTATTTCTTTCTATTTAGGCCTTTGAACCAAAATAAGCCAAAAAGGCCAAACTAAGAATAGCAGCCTCCATTATGCGTATTAAGAGGAGGGTAAAAAGAGACATGTTTAGTATTTGTTGGAGAACGGAACGCTGGCGTGTTATATAATTTATTAACATCATACCCTCTTGATTTTCTGTGGATTTAATTAATTCCTTTTATGTGGCAGCACTGAGGGACGGGAAAAAAATAAATCTTCGGCACGATAACAGACAATAATAGTTAGTGGTATTCCATTTTTTCTCCTCTTGCTCCCACAATGTGATTATAAAATGCAGTAAAATTTGATTGATATTCAGTTATACATTGAAGTATGCAAACGCAGACGCGTTCAACCTCATCACTGCCTACAGCACAGTATCAAAGAATTTATTATGTCTGGAGCCAGAAATAGAAATAGAGATATCTGTAGTATATTATTATTATTATTATTATTATTATTATTATTATTATTATTATTATTATTATTATTGTTGTTGTTGTTGTTGTTGTTGTTGTTGTTGTTAGTGTTATTATATTATTAATTGTTGTTGTTGTTTTTGTAATTGTTATTACTATTATTAGGGATAGTAGTAGTAGAATTAGCTTTTATTGAAACTATTTGTTCGATTGTTTTATTTATATATACATATATATTTCTTCGTTTTTTTATGAAGTCATCCAAATCGATCTCCATTTTGTGTTACATTTGTCTCATCCAAATATCTTCATTTGCAAATGCTCTCAACCGGATTGTGAGCTATGAGAACACACACACCAACAATAAATAAAAAAAGAAAATGAAATAAACTAAACCAATATAAAATGAAATTGGATTGAATTACAAATAAAATAAAATGAAATAAATAAAATAAAATAAAATAAAATAAAATAAAATAAAATAAAATAAAATAAAATAAAATAAAATAAAATAAAATAAAATAAAATAAAATAAAATAAAATTCTGCCCTTTAAAGTCATAGGTTGATGTTTTGTTTGTGACCCCTGCAGCTCCCACAAATAAAAAAGGAATTGTGTTAGAAATATTCAGTCCTGACACTTTTTGTGGCTCAGGCTGGCAGCGCGGCCGCCTGCGAATCGAACATCCCTGGGTTCGATGGTCAAGCTCCTCCTAGCCTGTCAAATCGTTATTGAGCCTGAAACCGAACCGCTAACGGCTCCCCGGGCGGCGCTGCCCCGGCCTCTATGCATAATTGAATGTGACCGGATACAGGATTTCAAAAATCCCGCCGAAACATCCAAGTCATACATCGAAAACGGACACGTGGAATGTTTCCTGATGTCGAGAGTGTGATTTTCCTCATGCTTTTGACAAAAAAACGTCAGGACTCAGTCAAACGTGACAGGTTCTTTCGAGGCGTTGTTCCGCTGTTACTTGGTCTCCACGCGTCACCGGCCAAGCGTTTTGCGCGCACGGATGAAGGTCCAGCGTAAAAGTTGCTAATGTAATGAAGACCGAGCGGCTGCCACGGGAAGGCATTATGTAAATGCATTACGTATAATTGGACTCGTAGCGGCCGCATTGTAATCAAAACCAATGCCTCGGCAGCGGGAAAGTCATAATTCAAAAGGCATTGCAACGGGTTCAGTCAGATAATATTGATGTATTGCGTATAGGCTTTCTAGCTGGAGCTAATGTGCAATGCCACTCCTCGGTCGGGGTTTTCTAATTAACGACTAATAACACCATATTACATCATTACCCAGAGTACATTAATCACATTGAGGTGATAATAAATAGTAAAATGATCCTGGTGCATGGGTTGTTATCAAAAAACACAAACACATTTCTAAACAGCGCTGTCGTCATTGTGCACGTATCTTGTTTATATCAATGTTAACGTTGCTTTGCTGGCCGTCAGTGCAGATGAATGACGTGCATATTTGAGCTATTGATCGATTGTATCGAGTAGTTTTAGACAACACGTGTCCTTTCTGCACACTAACAAAGACCTGTCCGGAGGTTTCCACCAGAGCGGCGGTTGGAGGGCATGATAACCGCAAGTTAAAGCGGTCCTCTTTTGGAGAGGACAAAAGCGGCTCGCCAGAAGTCCTGTGTTATCGCGCTCTTTCCCATCGTCAGATGTCACGTTTCCGCCATCTGCTCCGAATAATCAGCTCTACCTCGCTTCCGCGCTCTCCGTGAAACCCTCGCATCTGCCGGAAGACGAAGCCCGAAACCGTCCATTCCCGGCTTAATCGTCAACACTTGTCGGGATCCAGTTGACCGTGTCGACAGGCGGACGGCAGCTACCGCTGAGTCCCGGCCAGGGATCTACATGTTCGGATGATTCATCCAATAATCTCGCTTGAACAGACTCTTCTCCAGGCTGTGCGAAATACCTGAATGCTCGCCGTACTTCTCTCAGTTTCACACCTCGAGGTGGTTTGGATGTACGGGCGTCTGGC
Organism: Fistularia tabacaria; assembly: GCA_901007705.1. Classification (NCBI taxonomy): domain Eukaryota; kingdom Metazoa; phylum Chordata; class Actinopteri; order Syngnathiformes; family Fistulariidae; genus Fistularia; species Fistularia tabacaria. The sequence goes on along the minus strand of CAAKHD010013611.1, from coordinate 32,398 downwards.
TGAGAAGCCGCTCGAGAGCTGCGAGCCGCTTGTGAAATGATACTTTGTGTTATTTTTCATTTGCCTTCGCTCGAACTGTGTTGTCGTGTTAAGATGTCTTGGTTTGGACTCCCCTTGAAACAGAGGCTCCTCATCACAATGTTTTTGTTTTGTCCTGATTAAATAAAAACCAATAAATGAATAAATAAATAAAGGAACGAGTACAAGAATAGTATGTCCTTTGTAAAAGCAAAATAGCAAGAAAATACAAGTATGTATTTTCTTCTAATTTCTCTTTGCGGATTATTTTTTCTTCAATGAAAGCACTAATTCGGAAAAATGGCTAAACGGGCAGGAATGACCTGATAATGAGAATAAAATAAACCGCAATGAAGGTACGTGGAAATTAGCTTGAAATAAGCGGAACTGGACTTACATTTCTAACTAAAAATGGGATATTAGAAGGCGCTGGACCAGCAGCTCCACATCCATCCATTATCTGTACCCAGTTTCCTGCACCGGGAGGTTGTTGGGGTTCACCCTGGACCCGTCCATCTCAGGACCTCACACGGAGACATCCACCCATTCTCACCTCATAAAGAAGAGACAAAGGACGATCCGTCCTCTAACGGACACGTCCGGGCAGCGTAGGATCTCCGACGGACCTCCTGCATGTTTTTCAGAACCCGGAGCAGGAAAGTGGAGCCCACACAAGAGGGGAATTGAACCAGGGACCTTCTGGCGGTGAGGCAGCGGCACTAATCATCACAATGCCTGGTTTGGTTTTGCTAGTTTTTCTTCTTTTCCCCAAACCCCTATCCAGCGCAGAGCGAGTCCCGTGGACGCGTCCCTCCATCGCTCCTCGAAAATGAGCCCTCCTGGGAAAGCACTCCGGGCCTAATTTCATTAAGCGCGAGGTCTTGGCGAAGCAGTGAACCTAAATTCATGCACTTGAACTCTCCCGTCTCCAGTCGAGACGGAGAGTTGTTAAGGAGGAGGGAATCAACTCGGGGCGGCTCCGCCTCGACGCCGCTCTATTTTAAATCTCCCTTTTTATGTCTCTTTCTCTTTCCTTTACAAGTTGTCCATTTTCCGCTCAACTGTGCTGCAAAATAAAACGAGAGAAAAAGAAAGGGGGGGGAGACAAAAGCAAATATTTTTCCTTCCTCATGGCGTTATGGGTTATTAGGCACACGGAATCACATTAAGCCGAGCCTCATTATCGGGGTAAAGAGAAACTCAAAAAGCATTAGGGTTGGAACTCACTGATGTATAGCTATGATCATCGCATTTGTTATGCTAATGACTGTCTGTATTTGTGTTGCATGTGTGTGTTTGTGTGCGCGCCGTCGCTTAATGGTCTTGTTGAGTGCGCGCATCCGTGTAAATAGCCGTGCGTGGGGGGGATCGCGGCGTGTTTGCACGCCGCCGATGGAGGAGAAGTGACGAAGCGTCTCGGCGCTCCGAAACCGTCGTCGTCTGCGATCGTCGCCCGTCGTGATGATGCACCGAACACACGCGGGTCAAAGAACGGAAGGCGAGGAAGACGAGGACGTCCGCCGGCCCTCGGTGACCGGGCGCGATGGAAAGGATATTCCCGGCGGAGTCTCATCTTCCTCCCCCTCAGCAATCACCGCTGTAAGCTGTTGAAATTGCCGCAATGCACTCTGTGCTTCTGAGTTATATTAGTCTCTGATAAGCACCAAAAAGAGAGGAAAAAAAAGGAGGCCACTTTAACCTGCGGTACCGTTTGTGCAAATAAGAGAAGAGCCACTTTGCCGGGCGGTGACTTTGAAGGGGCTGCTGCACGGGGATTACTGGCGCAAACGGATTGTTATCTCCTTGATTTTTCACCTCCGTCAGGTGGCTCTGATTACTGACGGCGACTCGGAGGCAAGAAGCTGACGAGGCGCGTCGAGCGAGGGTGAGGCGGATGTGCTTTCCATTAAAAAAAGAGAAGTATTTATCTTCTAATCTGTACTTCGGAGGGTCCCGGTGAACCGCGTGGCATCCTTACCAGCTGGAGGGCGTGGAAACATCACGTCTGCACGACGTTGGATCTCGCAGACTTGGGCGTTTGCGTCAAATCCATTCATTCTTTCATTATCTTCACCGCTTATTCCGCACTCAGGGTCACGGAGGGGCAGCAGGAGGAGGGGGTCTGACCCTGCGACCCCCGCAAAGACAACCACAGGACCACCTACGGAGAGCTGCAACCATTCACCTTCTCATCCACCGGTCCGGACGATTTCGGCTCGCCGACGCTGCGCGTTCTTTGAGGACCTAGAGGAGCACGGAGACTCCACGCAGAGAGGCCCCCCGTGGGAATCCAACCTTCCAGCAAAACCACCCCCGGGCTGAGATACGTTAAGATATTTTTGCTCGTCAGATTGGTGACGCTCATCCACCCTCAATCTGTGACCGATAGCCTTAAACATGAACACCAACAAGAGCCCTCTGAAGATCCTAAAAACCGTGATATTTCCATATGGCTCGGCGCCCCCCTCGCACAGCAGGCGTTACATTAAACAGCGTGACGTGAGTTCTAGTCGGTGTGCACGGACGTGCACTGCTGGGTTTTCCCAATAGCGCTCTCCTATGGCACACTTTTGCTTGACTATTCGTTCCAGGATTCCTTCTGAGCAGGGGTCTCCTCACTCATTCATGTCCCAGCTGCCATCGGGCGAGAGGCGAGGTACGCCCTGGACCCGCCAATCGCAGGGCCGCATTCAGAGTCTCACATGTCACACATCTGGTGTCCAAACTCCGCCGTCTATTCTGGTCCCTGTCGATGTCACTCCAATGCATTCTGTTTATCTTTATTTTTGTTGTTGTCACTCTTTTTCTATTCTTACCCTTGTTGTGGTTTTTGGTCGTCTATTCTTTATTTTTTCTTCATCTATTTATTTTTATTTTTTCTTCCTTCCGTCATCTATTTCGTCCCTGTTGTTGTTCACCTTGCTGCCAATTTTTTTTTTTTCACAGATATCTTTTGACTATCTTTTAATTGTCTCTCTTTTTTATATTTCTACTCATATTTATTGATATGATTATTGTTGCGCTGCTGTGACAAAAGAATTTCCCCTATGAGGATCAATAAAGTATTATCTTATCCCATCTTATCTTATCCAACCAGGGACCTCCTTACTGCGAGGCGGAAGCACTCGCCACCGCACCGCAGAACAAATAGTCCGGTGAAAACCATCTGACCTCGAAGACAACAAACAAAAGTGATCTATGGACTCGCGAGCGTGATTAAATCAGGGAAACGGAGGGCAAAAAGAAAAACATTAACAATAATCGATGCGGGGGGGGAAGTAGGACAGTCAGGAAGTGGAAAACAGCAGCAGAGTCAAGAGCTCACAAATGCTTGTCCACCTCTTGGATGCGTCTTTCCGGCTTCCTTCAAATCCTTGGCTTTTCGCTAATCGAGGAGCGGCACCAGCGTCCGTCCTCTCACGGAGAAAAGGCAGGTATTTCAAGAGGAGATCTTAATACAATCCCCCCCCCCCCCCCCCCCCCCCCACCCCCGACTCTGTGATTTGTTTCAAGTTGCCGCGTCCCGGCGATAAGCTGATGGCTCCTCGGCGAAGGACTCTGACCTCCTCAAACACTTTTTAAAAGAAATTAATTAGAGTGACATAAGAAGAATTGCGCCGCCATTTAATCACCAGTTTTTCTCAAAGTAGCGGCTCTTCATTTTCACCGCAGCCGACCGGTACTCCTGTCGAACCCGGATTTCACCGCCGATGAACCGCCGTGATATCCCTTTAACGGTATGGGGGGGGGGCTATCTGTTGCTGCACGAGAGGCGGTGAAATGGGGTCAGTCAGGATGGGGGCCCAAAATAGGGCCTTAGAAAGGGGGGGTGGTTTGTTTGG
>CAAKHD010013611.1:13939-28518 GCA_901007705.1 Fistularia tabacaria | reverse complement strand
TGTTTTTCCCAAATGTGGCCTCTTTTTTTTCCCCGCGCGCCCGCCGGTCCCGGTTGCACCCCGGGTTTCCCCCGCCGATGAACCGCCGTGATATCCCTTTAACGGTATGGGGGGGGGGCTATCTGTTGCTGCACGAGAGGCGGGAAAATGGGGGAATGTCAGGATCGCGCTCAAATATAGGGCCTTAGCAAGCGGGAGTTGTTAGCTTGGATGAATTTAGAATGTTTATGAAGTGATATTAGATAATGCGGAGGGCGGCGGCGGCGCGGAGGACCGATCACGGCTTGTTATGGTAGTTCACCTCTGCTCGGGCCGGTGGAATCAGTCAGCCAGGTTATATTAAAAGGTGGGCTCTTTCAGGTTCTCCAGTGACAGAACCGCCCTAATCACGCCGTTAACATGTAAGAGACCACAGGGAGACGGAATAATGAGAAAGTGATATCCTTATTTTAAGAAATAGACTTTTCCAGATTTTTTTATTAAGCGGGTCACCGGTGCAGGAAACAAAGACGTCGGGGAACATTTCCAGGTGAGAGCCGTGCTGAGGACACCTCCTGCTACTTGTAGACTGGGATTGTACTCCTTCGGAACTGTCCTTTGCGCTGCCGCCACCTCCATCCAACCCAGTCCTCTTTTTCCTCACACCAACAAACTTCATGTCCTCTGTCACTCCATCCGTAGATCTTCTCGAGACCTCCTGCCTTGCAGTTCCAACCTCATTGTCCTCCAACCAGTATGTTCGCTATCCCTCCTCTGTCCTTGACCCAACCATCTCAGTCTGGCTTCTCTGACCTTCTCTGCAAAACATCCACCATGTGCCATCCCTCTGATGGACTCATTCCTGATCCTCTCCATCCGGGTCACTCCCAAAGAGAACCTCCACATCTTCATCTCTGCCACCCCCAGCTCCGCTTCCTGTCTTTTCCTCAGTGTCCCTTAACCTGACTCCATGGCTTCTCTTCGCCTCCACCTTCTCTGGGGAGAACATGGAGAGTCAACATACCGGTTTGCGCAGAAGGTAAATTGGAGACCCTTGATTGCCCAGATGTTTGATTGAAAGAGTGTCCAGGCCTCTCGCCCACTGACAGCCGGGATGCCACCTCTTCAGGTCAGGCCTCCGTAGTCCACTTTCACGTAGAGGACGAGGACTACACCTTTGAGGACACCTACAATGTGTCCAGCATTCTGGCTAGAGAAGACCGATGGACATCTTTGTCAAACTGGAGAAGGTGAACAGCGGAGGCAACCTTTCAACCAAATGGATCAACAAAGACATACCAGATCTATCTGCACTCTGCAACCCAACTGGAGAGATCAAGACCATCCCAAACCGGGCCCTGGTGACAATCACCCAACCCTCAGTCCAGGAGAACTCATGGGCTTCTTCTGTTTTACACAATCTACACAATCTAAACATCAGCTCGACAATTCCCGTTTCAGGTTCCAGCTCAGGTGAGTCCCTAGAGTTCATCCCTTTGCTCCCCAAACCCCTAGTTTTTGGAAAAACATCTCATTTGTTCACCATCTCGACGTAGACCAACACCCAACGATGCGTCTTAGTGGAACAGAAGACGCCTCCCAGATGAGAGGAGGACCGTCTCCAAGGACAAAAACAAGTCCAGCTGCCATGACAAGATTAGTCAACGACCGACCGCAGCCAGGAGGACCGAGAACCTCCATGGGCTTTTTTGCAATGTTATTTCTACTTAAACCAGAGCTTCTGAGTGTGTATTTCGATCTCTAACCCACGGAGATGAGCCCTTTGTCTGCCAAGTCTGTCGTATCAGAGAGCCCTCAGGAGACCTCCGGGGCGACCCCGCCATTTTTCGGGGAGCCGTGACTGTCATCGCAAGAAACCAAGGGGATACAATATCGTAAATTGTAAAACACAGGAGACAGCCTCTGCTTGTTGCAAACACACATACACACACACAAACACACACACACACACACACACACACACACACGCACACACACACACACACTCACACTACTGTATTCGTCCCCCGTCCTCGGAGGTAAATAATGATGTGTTTTATTGTCCATGACCACACACAGCCCATAATATGCTCTAACATCTTGATGTATAAGCTGGATATATTTCTTGGCACATCCTCTTTTTTTTTGCAGATTCAGATCAGTCACCCGAACCGCAATTTGATTCTCGGAGCGCTTCAGAAATATTTTTATTTTATTTTTCGTTTATTCCAGTCCTGCCATAACAGTCATTCCTGTAAACCAGTGAGACCAAAGGGAAGACATGCCTTCCAATCCCTTTTCAAAACACATCCAAGTTACATGTCTGTGGAGGCTCTCAGTCATCCAGTTCGAGGTAAATTCTTGTCGAAATGTTCTCTTTGTGGCAACTGGACTTGGATTTCTTCACTTGAAGACGTTTTAGCCCCTCACCTGAGAGGCTTCTTCATTTCCAATGACCTGTGGGCGACCAGGGTTGTGGGTGGGTCTAGGTTAGGGTGGCTTGTTCGGTCAATGGAAGAGTTGATGGGCAGAAACTAGGCCTGAAGGGGGTTGTTATGCTAATGGGGCTGTCGTTCGCAGCTTTTGCACCCTTCAAACAACCAGGAAAGATCCACCAACAGAAGGAGCCCCCGGTAGCTTCCACCCGAGCCTCACTCCATGAGATTCAACAGGTTTCACTCCCTTGTTTAGCTTTACCTTTTCACATTCCAGTCCAGGTGATCCCACAAATGTTCCTCTTTTGTCCCCAGCTAATCACAACCCCCTGAGCATAACAACCCCCTTAGACCTTATTTTCTGCCCATCAACTCTTCCATTGACATAACTAGCCACCATAATCTAGACCCGCCCACAACCCTTGCCGTTATATTTGGAAACTCCCCACAGGTCATCAAAAGTGAGGAAGCCTCGGGGATGCGGGGCTGAAACGTCTTCAGGTGAGTCCAGTTGCCACCACAATAAGGTTTTTTGACAAGAATGCTGTTTCCTTCGCTAACCAGCACCAAAGGGGCCGTTGTCAGCGGCGGGTTTCATTTCAATTTTCAATTTTCTGTTTCCGTCAGCTGTTCGGGCACAATCGAGCGCCATGGCCACAAATGCCGGCAGAGAGAATAAATTTGAGGTGGTTTATTGTCTCATGGAAATAAGGTCCCTGGTTGGATCTCGACAAGGTGGAGTCTCCAAGTTCTCCCATTGTCTGAGAGGCTTTTCCTCCAGCAGTCCAACAACAAGCTGGAGGTTCACTGGAGAGCCCGAACAGGGTGGATGGCTGGATGTTCCTATATGATGAGAGACCATCCATGAGTCTGAGCTCATGGTCAGAAGCACCGTGTCCTTGAAAAAGCTTGATCTCTCAAAAAGAGTTGATCATCGAAGTGATGACGTTCTAAACGTTACATGTCATCTTGAGGAAATATATGGTAAGATCAACCATCTTCATGGCTCCAGTGTTTCCACCAGAGCTCAGAGGGAGACCAAACAACATCTTCTCCCCTGCAGGACGACAGACAGCCACCATGCAGCCACAATAGCTTCAATACAGAAGACGACAAATATGATCGTAAAGCAAATGGTTCATTTAGAAGTCGCTCCGGCTCTGATGCAAAGAGAGAGCGGTTACGTCTGTTCATGCTACGCTAAACGCCTCCGTCCCGGGAGGACCCGGGTGCTCCGTTCCAGAGACCTTCAGAGAAGAAGGACGTTGCCTGACGTGTGTCAAAACAAGCCTCAATGAAAATATAATAACAGAACCAAAATCCCAGTGAGACTCCCGGAAAGCCGGCGCACGGTTTAACGGCCAAATTGTATGCCGTTTTTTATGATGTGTTGCTGCCGCGGTCGACTGGGACTATTGGACGATCTTGCTTCTGGTTGGTTCTTCAAACATCCTTTTTTGTGAAAACACCATCAGCAAACTGAAAACATACTGTATCTTCAGCTAATATGGAAGGATGTAACGTGAGGTATGAAACGAACCGGGCCTCTAACCAATGAAAAGCCTCCATTTTGACAGGTGACGGGCTGCTGCACGGAGTTCAATAAATAGGAATCAACGAGTTTATCCTTTCAGGGTCAGAAAAGGCAGGCACAGCTGCCGCATGTCTCCAGGTTTTCTTTCAGAAGCTAAAAGAGAGAAGATGAATATCGAGTTTTTGACATTACCTAAAAGGAAGTCATTGAACGAGCGCTGACTTCGGTTGTGTGGAATCCGGCCCAGATCCCATGAGTCTGTAGGTAAGGAGGAGGAACACCACGGAGAAGGAACACGGGTGGATGTTGTTGCTTTGTCAGAAGTTCAGGAAATGAAAACAAACATTTAACTAGTAAATAAAATTAAAAATCTATCAAAGACGCAATGTCAACATGCCGTTTCCAAGACGGACCCATCGGTCCACCGGTGGAGACGCATCTCCATCACCTTCTCCTGCAGAGCAGCAGGCACTGGGGCTGATTTCATGCATTCATTCATGCTTTCATGTGTTTGGACTGCGGGAGGAACCCGGAGAACCCGGGGGAACCCACGAGGAGAACATGGAGGCTCCACACAGGAAGGGAATCCAACCAGGGACCTCCTTGCTGTGAGGTGGAAGATCTAACCACTGCTCCACCGAGGTCCCCCCCGGCACTATTTTCTTTCTTTTGTTTTTTGAAGTGAGAAGAAATGGCGCCGTTCTCCTATCGACAGCCTTTGGGAGGTGTTATGATACAGATTTAATAACTCTTGTAAGCAGTCAGGAGTTTTGACAGAAGGCGAGGGATTCCTGTCCCGCTACACCTCCGCGCCTTTGTGGGTCTGTTCGTGTGTTTATGGGTTGTGTTACCGGATCGAACACACACCCTTGGACTCTTTTCGAAGGGAAGCGATCCCCCGACGGCGCAAACGAAAGGAACGGACGTTTGTGCTCACATTTCAAGGCACACAGTCCTCGGGGCGGTGACCTCGCTGATGTGAGTGATCCGTTTTCATGAAGACGTGAATTAGGGATTGAACGGTTGTTAGATTTCTATGAAACGTAAACGAGAGGGCGAATAGCTGAAATTCAGTCGCCGAGCGCCAAGCCTATCGCCCAATGACAGCGGAGATAGGAGAAACCACTATTCATTCATTTTTTGATCCATCCATTCATGCATTCATTAATACGTCCATTCTTTCAGTTCTTCATCCACCAACTGGATCACTGGACTCAGTGGGTGAATGAATGAATGAATGAATAAAATTCCGCTCAAATATTTTTAACATATGATGAGGAAGTCACCTCTGCGGTCTCGGTTCCTGGAGGAGGCGGGGCTTAGAGCAGGGTCTCAGACGTTGGATCTGCTTTCAGCCCCCGAAACAGGTGACATGTCCTCCTTTTCCATGAGCACATGACCGTTTGTGGGGTTCTTAAATATTCGAGAGCGGACAACGGCCGCAAACGTCTGTTGAGACATATAAACTTTCAATATACACCCTGAAAATTAACAAATCGTGAAGATCTTAAAAGCGGCTCTGAATTTTATGACGGCGGGTTGAGGAGCGCCGATGTTTCATCTTTTCTAACAACCATATTTCTAGCATCGCCGCTCCTTTTTTTTCAACATTTCTTTCCCTGTTTAAACGTCTTCATAGTTGGCGGCGTTGACAATGCAGCTCAAACAGAACGCCTCAGCATGCAAGGGCTTAATACGCCGCCTTGTTTATCGGCGACGATGCATTTCGCCCCGAAAATTAGAACATCTCCGAGCAGGCAGCTCCGGAAATAAACCTTTTTTTTTTTTTCCTTGACATTGTGAGCGGAAGGATGTCTCCCTCTTCTCCTTGTTAGAAAACCCTGCTCAGGTGGTGGCGTCTCATTTGTCGCCGTCACCGACTGTCACTTCCGCCGACGGCAGAGTCCTATCAGCCGTCGCTAATAACCGTTAATTCCAGGACGGGTCAATTTAAACGTGTCTGCGAGGCAGTGTCTGCGCCCGCTGACGAGCGGAGGCCATTTTTCTTTTTTTCTTTTTAGCGACGGGAAATCCGCCGTAATTGCAAGCGAACCGTAGGCCGTCACGTATTTACTCGGCTACCCCTCGCTGTCTCCAAGAGCCGCAGCCCGCCGGCGAGGAGATCTGGTGAGCTAAATTACAAGTCGCCGCCGCCGCCGTGTCTCTGACGAGTCGAGGCCGAGGATGCGAGCGCACCGTGGCAGCGGGGCGCGATTGTTAACAAAGCAATTCCACAGACCTGTGCGGTACTTAGAATCACAAAGAAAGTGGGATGAGAGAGAGAGAGAGAGAGAGAGAGAGAGAGAGAGAGAGAGAGAGAGAGAGAGAGAAAGAGAGAGAGAGAGAGAGAGAGAGAGAGAGAGAGAGAGGGGACGCCCGTCTTGGTTAGATGTTGCGTCTCAACTGCAGTTTAACGGCGCCGGAAGCAGATGAGTTCGCCCTCCTAGCGCCGCCGTCCTTCCACAGGAAGCCGCCCCGGCTAACGACCCCCGAGCTTCCGGGCCGCGTTTGGGTTCCGGCCACCCGGAAGGGACGGGGGGCTCGTTTGAGGAAAAAGAATTCCACCGGAAACGATACATGAGGTGGGGAAGTCGTCAGGGAAGTCCTTCATGATCTAGAGGACTTTGTGGAATTCCCCGAAAAGACTGAAGAAGGTTCGCTTTTCACATTCTTCTTTTCAGTTGCCAATCACCTGCGTCCATCTCACCCTCAGCCAATCACCTGCCTCCATCTAGCCCTGTCTTCTGGATCTTCTTCTCACTTCCTGTCCTCCTCCCCTCCATCCATAAACCTCCTGTCATGTCTTCCTCCAGACCTCCTCCATCCTCAGCATCCTTCCACCCAGATCTTCTCCATCCCTCCTCTGTCCATGTCCAGACCATTTCAGAGTGACTTTCCCTCCAGAACATCAACCATGTGCCATCCCCCTGATGCTCTTCGACCCCCTCATTCCCAAAGAGGAACCTCCTCATCTTCATCTCTTCCTCCCCTCTTCTCCTCTGTGTACAGACAACATGGCTGCTCTCCCCTCCGTCTTCTCCTTCTGGTCCTCCTGATCAAACCACCCGTTCTGACCTTCTTGAACACGTTCCTCCATCTGGTCTTCGGCTTTGGCCGCAGACTCATGTCTGCACTGATTCCGGCACAAAAGCGAAAAAAGAAAAAAAAAAAAAACAAGTTTGCACAAAAAAAAACTCAAGTTTCCCAGCGGGACGGCAGATGTGATGCTAATTTAAATAAATCTCTCCTGGCCCGCTCTGTTTTTTCCCTATTTTTTTTTTTTTTTGTGACACCGCTTTAAAAACCAGCCAACCAAGCATGGCGGAGGTAATCAGAAGCTCCTTGGCAAAGCGTAACCGGGAGAGACAATCTAACAACACAACACAGATGTGCCACGATCGCGCTTTAATCCACCCTATTTAGCAGCCGCTGCTATCTGAGGTGAGGCCTCTGCGTTTTGGCTTCACTCTCCCGCGCTCTGCCGTCGAGGATCGATCCCCCGAACGCCGCAAACGAAAGGAGCGGACGTTTTTGCTGCGGACGCTGACGTTTCAACACACTCACTCCTCGAATGGCTGATCCGGCTCATGTGAATGATCTGCCCTCCATGAGACGTGAGAATGAGGGGTTGAACGGTTGCTAGCTTTCTATGAAACGGAAATTAGTTGTGTGAATGGCTGAATTTCAGTCGCCGAGCGCCAAGCCTATCGCCCAATGACAGCGGAGATGGGAAAAACCACTATTCATTCATTTGTTCATCCATCCATCCACTCATTCAGTCCTTCATCCACCAACTGGATCACTGGACTCATTGCGCGAATGAATGAATGAATGAACAAATAAACGAATGAATGAATGAATGAATGAATGAATGAATGAATGAATGAATGAATGAATGAATGAATAACGCTGTAATATGTTTGTAACACAGGTAACCAGGTGGTAAATGGTAATAATCAAATCAACCAGAAAGCCACTGAACTGTTTTAGGATCCTTGTTTCTCGTATCTCCGCACACACCTCACTCCTCAAACGCTTCTGAGCAAACACGACTCGGCTACTTTTGACCGACGTGACGGCGAGGACCGATTTCATGACATGAACCTGACAGAGGAGCCAGGAGGCGGCGACGGCACGCAGGGAATGGAACCCCCAATCCCTACGGTCCGAGGGGAGCTCCAGCCAACGGCCTCCAACTAGAAGAGCATCTCCCCACCTCAGCCACCGTCCGGACTCACACACATAAGAACGGCTGATTAAATTCAGCTGTCAAATGCAGAAAAATTCATTCATTCATTCATAAGTTATCTCTAAATAATGATCCCGCCAGCTGTCATCAGGCAGTAGGTGATGTTCACCCTGGACCTGTGAATCACTGACGACCATTCGCCCTCTCATTCACAGGTCTAGAAGCATCTGCTGTCTGTTTACACACTGGGAGCACCGACGAGCAGCTTGATATTATTATGACCTTGTTTAAAGGGATGTTTTTTTCCTCGCCATGTTCTGTTTGCTCTTTTTGTCTGATTCTTCCTCCTCTGTTTATCTGTTGTACTTAAACCTGCTGATCATCAATGTGAAGTTCAATCTTCTTCTTCTTTGGGTTTTTCCCTTCAGGGTCTCCACAGCCAATCCACCTTCTCCATCTAAGCCTATTCTCTGGATCCTCCTCTCTTCGTATCCTCTCTCACTACCTTCATACATCTTCTCTCTGGTCTTCATCTCTACCTCCAATTCCAGCATCCGTCTATCAATATATTCACTCTCCCTCCTCTGTCCATGACCCAACCATCTCTGACCTTCTCTACAAAACATCTACCATCTGCCGTCCCTCTGATGGACTCATTTCTGATCCTCTCCATCCTGGTCACTCTCAAAGAGAACCTCCACATCTTCATCTCTGCCACCTCCAGCTCTGCCTCCTGTCTTTTCTCCAAACCATCCATCATGTCTGCTCTCACCAGTGTCTCCTCCACCTTTCTTTTCCTTCTGCCTGATGTTCTTCCATCTCATAGAACTCCTGACACTTTTCTCCACCCATTCCAACCTGCTTTGGTGTTTTCTTTCCTTTAAAAGTTGAAGACAATGTTAAAGTTCAAAGGAAATTATAAATCCAGCAGAAGAAGCAGCAAAAGAAAAAAAAATCTTCACATGTGGAGCACTCTTGTCGAGCGAATATTTAGTTTCAAACCGTCATGAAGAGACAAGCTATCGTTCACTCACTTTTTCACAGGCCTGTACAGTGCAATAAACCCTTTTTCCCCGCTTTCCACTTTTTTACTTCTTTACTTTTTTTCTGTCCACATATTTATCAATTTATTCTTTGAGATGTTATATATATTTTTGTCTTAAATTTTCTTTTCTGTCTTCCATCTCTGACCCAGAGATGCTGCTATGGTTGCATTGTTGTGTCCTGCCTTTTAACGCTGCTTGAGTCTTTTTTTTTATCACACTGAACCTGAGAGCCGCAATCTCCAACTTTCGTTGCAACTTTCGTGCAACCGTAATAAAAGTCTTGAATCTTGAAGGAGACAAACAACCTTTCACCCTCTCCTTCACACAATCCTGGGTTTCCGGTGAGGCTCCTGCATGTGTTTGGACGGTGGGAGGAACCCGGAGAACCCCGAGGAACCCCCGCGCAGACAAGGGGAGAACACGGAGATCCTTCGTGCTGTGAGCCAAGAAGCGCGGCACCACTGTGCAGCAGAAAAATGCAGAAACTTCATTTTGCTATACGTGACTCCACAGTGCGTGGGAGTTTGCTGGGTAAGTGATTAATTTTTTTATTTATTTATTTATTTTTCCTTTAATTGAAGCGAAATTGATTTATGGCTGATGAGGAACCACTGCGAGACATAATGTGCTCATTGTGAAAGAACTAACCCCCCCAGGCAGGCAGGCAGGCGGCCGGGCACACACACACACACACCACACACACACATACACAGCGCTTCTAGCCTCAAAACATGATTTCCCCAGAGCACCCGTTAATTATGTAATTCATGCTCATATAGAGATAACAGATCATCTGTGTGTTTCTTGAACAAGTCACTCACACACACACACACACACACACACACACACACACCACCCATGCGTAATTTGAGCATCTAAATCTTCAAGCGTGGATTGCCGCCGTGCTGTCACACGCGTCGCTACCAAAGAATTGAAATGAAATCAAAGAAACAATCGCCCGTGCAAAGCCAAACACCTGTGCTCTGCGCGGACGGCGTTCCACGGAGTCGAAGGGAAAACGGTTCGGGCCGGGCGAAGGAATGATTGCGCGGCGTGAGAACGGCCTGTTGGAGAAGCAGCCTCGGTTAAATGTACATTTGACAGCTGCTACTTTCTGCACAGCATGACTGCAGATATGTATGTATACATATACATATGTGAATAATTGGGAATTTGTGCACCGTGAAAGCATCCGTTTGCCATTAGCACGTTCCCGCACGTTCCTGCACGTTCCTGCGCAGTCACACAGGAGCTGCAGTCCAAAAAACAATCTCTTTTTATGAACTCAATCAAACGCAGTTGGTTTTTTGGAACCCGCGTTTGTTTGTAATCACGGCCGCAATCGTGGTTTATGAATGCAAACGCGTCACAGTTACACCGTTTCCAAGCTAATGTGCTTCTCGCGCGATAACGAAACACTCCTCTGTCAAAACTAGAACACGATATTCATCCAGAAATGTGAAAATGCTGACTCCACTCATCCGATCTCGAACTGACTAGCTTCTGTCACACTTTGTTCTTTTCCTTTTCATTCACTCTTTTAATTCATCCGCCCACGCCTGATGCCTCGGCTCTTTTATGTATTTACTTTTTTCCAATCTCTCTGTACAAATGACTCGAGTGGAGAATTGCAAATTGCGTGCAAATGAATGCTTGCATATGGAGAAACCCAATAATCACGGCGGATCAGATGACATCTATATGGGACGGATGGGAAGTGGGGGGCTGTGAACCAAAATCAGATTGAGGACATCTGTTCCTCCCCATTGACAATTCGCTTTACGATTCAACTGCAGACATTTTGGGGCTTTAACTGCACCGGACCTTGTGATCTGGCGCCGTCGTTGAGGATCATATCTTCACACGTCACTCTTCATTCACTTGTGTCTTTTACCGATGCTCAGCACCGCTGTCAAAACCAATGGAAGTCACCAACCTTACACTTACACAGATCTGCTATGGTACCAGTAAAGGGTTGGTCCATGCAATTCTAAAGAGGTACAGGTGGACCGCCAGCCCTCGTCCAAGAAGAATAAAGGCTCATTTGGCATAAATGAGCCATCTGTCTGTCCATTGCATTCATATCCCTGGTAATCATTTTGGGGAGCAGCCAAGGGAGCAGTACCAGAAGAAGTCGTGGAGGGGAAGTCTTACATGGTATGCTCGAGTGCAACCGGTGAACGGAACAGAGGAGAAGAAGAAGAAGACAGCATGGCGTCGGTATGACCGGGGAGAAGTCCTTGTCAAAACGTGTATTTCATGGCCTCATAGTTCGTCGCCGTCCCGCCACCCTGCCGCAAGTGCAACACTTGTATGCTCAAGTGCTAACCAGCTCAAGGAGCAGAGAAGAAGAAGACAACGTATCGTTGGCACAACCCGGGAGAAGGATTCTCATACATTCTCATCAGCTCGTCCACTGTCGCTATGTTTGTTATTGTCTGAAGCGTACAACACGGAACTCGGAAGTGAACGCTGCACTGCCCTCTAGTGGATGTAAACGTCAAATTGTTCCCTTGAATCACCTTGTGGTTCCAATGCTCTTTTGCACACATTCACCCGGAGCTGCCATGCGAGGCGCTAGTCAGGCCATCGGGCAGTTCGGTGTCTTGCCCACGGACACTTCCCCAAGCAGACAGGAGTAGCTGGAGCCCCAACCTTCTGACTGGATGGGCACCCCCTCCCCGAAGGAATATAACTACTGACGTTTGACGACTTTTGAAACGGACGTACATGTTAAGGCACATAACATGAGCGTACACGAGCCCTCAGACTAACTCTTGAATAAACTTGGGAAACACGAGTTCGCTTGTACGTAATGGCGTCGCCCACGGAGGGGACGTGTGTGTTCCCACAGAATGAGATGGATCAATGCTTTATTAATCACTCCCTGGCAGAAAACCTAACAACATTTCGAGACCAGTGATAAGGGAATCAGACAGCTGGGCCTTTTTTCCCCACTCCAGCAGTAAAATTAGCAAAGAAAAGAAAGATAAAAGTTGAAGGCACTTCTCTAAGCCGCTCGTTTCTCCAGCGTTGCTTTGTCTTCGGCCGTTATCTCTCAATCCATACTCAATTGTTCTTTTTTTATTGTTGTTTTTACTATTTCGATAATAACGCATTCTCTGTTTTATTGGACGGCGTTGCTGTGGAAGTCCATAACAAGCAAATAAAAGGAATGGAAATCCTGCGTTTGCAGGGATAAAAGAACGACTGTCAGCGAAGGGATGCACTGGGTATCAGCGAGTTTAAACAACATCGCAAAGTTCGTTCAGTCATTAGCTCCACTTCCTGTCCTGAACTCGGGGTCACGGGGAGGCCTACCCGGCTGTCATTGGGCGGGAGGCGGGAGGCGAGGTTCACAGACAGGTAACCATACACCCTCTAATCCACATGTCTGGACAATGGAGGGAAGGGGCGGCAAACTCAGTTTCACCGAGGGCCACATCAGCATTGTGGTCACCCGCAAAAGGCCACATAAACTGTAACTGTAACAGCATAAATGTAACTAAATGTAACTAACTAAATGTAAATAAATGTAATGTAATGTAAAATAAATGTAACTATTCCTTCATGTTAAATAACTCTGAAAAACTTACATATGCATTTGCATAGACTATGTTGAATATCTATTTCTATTGTCAGGTTAAGAAACCAACATGACTCCATCTATCAATGATCAAACTCTCCAAATGAATAAAGAAAAATATCAACCAACACTAGTTATGACATTAACTTTGTTAAAAACATTTTTGTCAGAACTAAGAGGAGCAGAAAATAGGAACAAGTACAACCAGCAATTGTGCAAAACAGTTTGAAGCTCAAGTGGATGGCAAGTTGGATGCGGCTTTTCGTGAACACGTTCTGCTGCCGTCCTAGTTTGGCTTTTAATTCTTGGACAATTTGTTATTTTTCTGGAAGGCTAACTTTAGCATACTTAGCTCCTTGTTTGGTGTCAGAATGCCGACGTAGATTTTACTCTTTGACCACCGACACTGGTGAAAATGGCATTCCTGTGGATGCACTGCAGTCTAATGGCGGGATGCCGTCACTTCGCGGGTCACGTGATCGGCATGAATTTGGGGAAATGTAGTTTATGCTCAATTAGCATGTTTGACTTATTTATTTTAAGATAATCAAACCTTTTAAGACGTTCTCATGAGCCACATAAAATTATGTGACGGGAAACATTTGGCACACGGGCCTTGAGTTTGACACATGTAATGCAGGGTCTCCTATGAACCCCCTGTGTGTTCCTGGACTATGGGAGGAACCCGGGGAACCCGAAGGAACTACACACAGATGCGAGGAGAACATTCATACTCTGCAAAGAAAGTGGGAATCCAACCAGAGACTTTCTGGCTGTGAGGCAAAAACGCTAACCATCATCTTCCACCATCATGGGAGAGTTTTTTCTGAGACATTCAACATGTGAACAAAGAAGAGCAAAATAGATTCATTCATTCATTCATTCATTCATGATGATGATGTTTTCCAGGCTGCTGGGTCTTATCATTAAAATAATAAAAAAAAATAGAAATCTTTCTCCTGAAATCTAACTCCAATGATTCATGGTCCCACCGAGGAGGGATAATAGATCTGTCAGTCTGGTGGATTGCATAGACACTGAGAGACGGCGCTCACCGAGGTATCGCTAACATAATGATGACAGAGTGAGCTGTAAATTCTCCACACAGTGTAGTAAAAAAAAAAAAAGACTTTCGCTCCCCTGCAAAACTCGCAAACTACATCCAACCACCTTCAACCGCTGAGGACGAGGGAAACCAGTAGATCTGAAGGAAGCACTGAATATTTTTTCAACTTCTAAAGAATCCCTAACTAATGTCTGCTTGGCTTCAATATGGAGACAAACAGGAAGTGCCACAGGAGTGTGACAATTACTTCCTGTCTCTCCATCGTCCTGTCGTTTGTGACTCAAAAGACGGGAGGTTTGAGTCGGCCATCTTGGACGGAGTTGTTCCTGCTGCCGGAGAGCTGTGGATCAGCGACCCATGCCAGGGAATTGGAGTCATTGTGCGCCGTGCAAGAATGAACCGCCTCAAAAATGAAAATCTAAATGATCATGCAAATTAATGACTGGACATGAAGGCAGAACGAATACATAACTAACATTATTTCTGTTTTATTTATAATCTGATTCTGAAAGATGTTTTATTTTGGAAAATGAGCGGATTCTCTCGGCCACATCTGTCTGTGACTCACTGCTGACGCATGTCCAGGTGCTTTGCTTTGCTCCCATGTGTCGCCTCCATCCGCTACCTTCATAAAGGGGCTGCGACGGGCGCTAACACATATTACATTACCACTACATTCAGCCCCCCCCCCCCCCCCCCCCCCCCCCCCCCCCCCCCCCCCCCCGCCCCCCCCCCACCACGCCC
>CAAKHD010013611.1:0-11583 GCA_901007705.1 Fistularia tabacaria | reverse complement strand
AAGTCCAGCGCGACACATCCACAACCAACAACCCAAGAACCCGAAAAACACCAACCAAAGATCGGGGGGTGTGTGTTTTATTGTGGGGGGGGGGGGGGGGGGGGGGGGGGGGGGTGGACACTACCTTTTTAGAAATTCCAAAAAATACACTAAGCCTGAAAGACGAGTCCCGGATTCCCGTGTGGAGTTTTACGCCAAATCGGGTTTTTTTAATTTTCCTGGAATCCTACAGGAGGACAGCAGATGACGGCGTCCTCCTAGCTAGCCGGATGATGAGCGGCGGGAAAGGTCTCTTTGTCCTCACCCTGTCATCCACCGCCGGCTCAAAGCTTTTGAGGGGGTTTCAATTACTTTTTTTTCTTTTTGGGGGTGAAAAAAGGACGGCGCTCCGTTCCCTTCCGTATGTTGCGATCCAACGGAGTAGCTGGTGAGTCACGCCGCCGCCTGCGAGCGACGGCAAGGACGAACTCCACGCTAAACATCATTCAGTCAGGCGCCGTCTCCCCCCTGATATATAGCGACATGACATATAGTCACAGTTTCTTATTTTTTCTGTTTGTCCTATATACCAGACAAATAACGGCCCGCCTTCTCCTGATCCATCTCTAACATCTCCCCACCAGACCTCCACGACCCACCTGGAGTCCCTCGGAGTCGCCGAGCCAAATTGATTGCCTCGCCTCCCCTTTTGTGCTTCTATCGCCGACAAGAATCTTTTAAATGGTTTCCTCTATTTTTGTTTGTTCTCGGTTTTCACAGCTCCCCATGCTGTCTTCCTTTGAACCTTTCTTCATCGCGGCGGAGGTGATGTGAGGAGTGGCGATCCTCTGTTCTTCGGGACGCAATGTATTTCCTCTACCCGGCTTATTGGCCTTTTCCGGCTTGCTGTGCAAAGTGGACATTTGACATTTCGCAGCCGGGTCTTGGCCCCCTTCTGGGGGAACGATGGCCGCTATTGGACCGGAAAAGTTCTAAAAACTATACAGCTTCAATTTGGTTCCAGGAAGTAGCCTCCTCCAGGGGGAACCTTTCAGTTTTGCATTTCCACAGGCAGTTAAGGACCACGGTAGGTGATTCGAGATACACCTGAAGCTTCACACTCAAAAACAAACCACCGAAGAAGAAGAAGAAGAAGAAGAAGAAGAAGAAGAAGAAGAAGAAGAAGAAGAAGAAGAAGAAGAAGAAGAAGAAGATAAGGACGACAACACAGAGAGCAAAGCTGCCGCATCAGTTTCAAGACGCCGCTATCTACACGTGGGACCAGAGAATGGAGAATGCCAACCGTAGCCATGTTGCCCCTTCAAAATGAGCTTTAACAGCTTCAAATGTGAGTCTTCATTCAGTCATTCATTCATTCATTCAATCATCGTCTCCAGCCAATCGCAGGGCTACATATGTAGATCTACAAGCATTCACCCTGTCCTTCACAAGCCATAAGGAGGCACACAACCAACCATTCATCCTTTCATTCCCACGTCTGGACAGTTGAGGGTCTCCACCTTGCCGCCCTGGAAGTTATTTGCTTTTTTTTTGTTCTTGTTTTTTTTTTTTTTAATCCTGACGCATAAATTTGCTCAGTGACTTATTTATAATTCATTGCATTTCTTTGTTTTTCCCCACTTCCCACATTGCAGCAGCACAGTGCCCCTGCTGCGAGGCTATGAGGAATGATAATGTCCTAAATGCGTAACGTTGATAATCAGAGGTGATATGGAAATGGAGTTGGTTATAAAATTACTGCCGTTAGTTGCTAATGTCAGGATTAAAAAAAAAAAATGCATTATAGAATTGACTTGCAGTGACGCAATGCGCTTATTTAATCACGAAAGGGACGTTCCCGCCGAAGCCGATCGGACCCGTCACGACCCGATCCGCACAGTCGCTTTGCCGTCATCGGCTCTCCGAGGCTCCAGAAAGGCGTTTGGAGTTGCATTCTGCAGGTTTAGCTCTATAGATTTGAATGTAGATGTGGTCACCCAGTGGAACCCCTGTCATATCAACAACGGTGGAGTGAACAGCATTCTGAGCGTAGGATCCCCATTCAGCTGCAGCGTGATAATAATATCAATAAGCGAGCCGATGCTTCACGGCTAAAAGCCTCCGCGCTTTGCGGTTAGCGTCCGACGACTGATCTCCAGCTCCAGCCTGCTGCTGCTGCTGCTGCTGCTGCAGCATCAGCTCGGTAACTTATGATGTAATTTCCCCTTTAGCGCCGTGATAAGGGGAGATACGAGAAGGAGTCACTTCCGCAGGTAAATATCCTAAATTAAACCCCGACACCGACGCGGACGATTGTAAATCATTCGGAAATGTTTGTCTAACACGCGCATCATTTTCCTTCTGTCTCTTAGCCATGACAACAGCGGTGGCGTTGACTTTTCCGTCCTCTCGAGGTATCCATGAGCAATGATGAATTTTCGTGCGAGATGCCCGTATAGAATTACCCAACAGATGGGGAATAAAACATTTATGCCGCGCCGGTTGCATTTAAAGGACTTCATATGCTGAGGATGGTAACTTGCTCGAGAGCATTAAACCAAAGGTGAAATACATTGTGTTTGGCGTCTCACAGGAAAACTCGGTGTCTGCTCGGTCGGATTGGAGGGCCGGGATTTTCCCTCTAATGAAACGACGATGAGTTTTGACTTGGATGAATAAAAGCGATAATTTTATGTGGCATACAAGTGGCGAGGGACAGAATTTAATGCAAACGCTTCAGGGGGTGCGAGAAGGCAAGGTATCTGTTGGTAGATTCAGCTGCTGAACGTTGGGATCAGATGATCCACTTCACACAATCCACGTCCCCTTTGAGGAATACTCTCATTACTTGTGTGAGAATTGTAGAAATGTTCCCAGAACCTTTTCAGGAACAAGGCCATTTCTTGGTACATTCAGAAAGCAGAGGAACCAGAAAGCATGGACCTCAGCTCCTAGAACTATCTAGACTTCGACAGGGTCTTTTTTTGGCTCCTCTTGGTCATTGGTGGAACTCGTAAACCATACCCATTACCAGAAACGTCTTGCGGTGTCCTAAATCTAAAAACTACGTGGACACTGGTCAGATCTTTTGGACAGAAGCAGCGAGAAACAGAGCAACGAAGAAGTCCCAGCTCTTCTGGCCTGCTACGCCTCAGAGGGGTCTCCAGGGCTCGGACAGGAACATCAACATTTTATCCAGAATAAGTGCGGAGTTAGCTAGCGGCTAATGGGGTTCTTAACACAGCAAAGCAGTGCAAGGAGAAGATAAAAAAGCCTTCAACCATCTGACAGTCCATGGTAGTTATTCCATGAATGCTGTGGCAGCTTCCACCTCCATGCTGTCCCTGTCGCCTTTCTCTTCTTCTTCTTCAACGGTTTCTTTTTGGAGTCTGGAGCTTAAGGTCCACGTTGCAGAAGCTGGTGTCACAAGCAGCCCCTACCATGGCAAGGGAGGTTAAAAGGTTCCCCTGGGGGAGGGTAGTTGAAATGGAATTCAAACTGGACAGCTCTTAGGACTATTCTGTCCAAGAGGGGCTAAAGTCTGTAGGACATGGTGGCAGCACAACGCTCCGCTCCATTCCCCGAGGTATCTGGACGCACAAACCCCCGGCTGCACCTACCGGACTTTATATCACCAGTGACAACAGCACTCTGAAATAAAATTCACGGTCGGAAAATAATGTTTAATGAGGTGTTAATGCAGTTAAAACGGTGAGACGAGAAGGTCATACACCAGTCCTGGAGGACCAAGAGGACAGTGCACACATTCTTTGAGAAGAGAAGACATTGTCCATCAGAGGGAAAGTATGTTTTAGATGCTCTGCAGAAAAAGTCAGACTCAGTTGGTTCGGACATGCACAGAGGAGCGATGGTGGATATCTAGGGAAGAAGGATGCTGAGGTTGGAGCTGCCAGGCAGGAGGTTAAGAGGAAGACCAGAGAGGAGGTTTATGGATGAGGGAGAGAGGACACAAAGTTAGTTGGCGTGAGAGACGAGGATGCAGAGGAGAGGGTTAGATGGAGCCAGGTGATTGCTGTGGCCTCTGAAGGGGACAGCCAGAAGGAAGAGGAAGAAGCGAACAAATCCATTATCTTTTATCTTCTAAAATATCAAAAGATGTGTGCTAGCTGAGAACGTCATTAAGGCTTATTCATGCTCAATGTTAAATCTGCAAACAGACGGAGCTTCTGTCTGTCCTCTGCTTTCACTTCCTGCATAAATCTGAACGTTTTCGGGAACTTTGGGAACGAACGGAGCAATACCATGGGAAGTCATAAGGCGGCAGTGTTGCACTTGTATGCTCTAGTGCAACACTTGTATGCTTAAGTGCAACACTTGTATGCTGAAGTGCAACACTTGTATGCTGAAGTGCAACACTTGTATGCTCCAGTGCAACCACTGAAAGGAGCAGAGAAGAAGAAGACAACGCACCGTGAGTAAAACCCAGGAGAAGGATTCTCATACAATATCACTGGCCTTCCACTGGCGCTATGTTTGTTATTGTCTGAAGCGCACAACACCTGGAACTTGGAACCTGGAAGTGAACTCTGCACCGCTCTCTAGTGGATGTTTTGCTCAACGCCCACGGCAACATAAAGCAGGCCTGGGAAGTATGAGGGCAGTGACGGCCGACAACGTCCGAAACGGCCGTACCTGTTTACCTACGAAAATTAGCATTTGTTAGCCCTTCAAGGAAATCCACTGTTGATTTACTAGGTGTTCAAATTTGATAATGTGCACTTAGTGAAGGCAAAAATAAATTAGTGAATTTATGCATTTGCCTACATTGCTTATCCTGCACCCTGGGTGGAAAGGGCTGGAGCCTATCCATGCTGTCATTGTGCAAGAGGCAGGGTTCTCCTTGGACCGGTGGCCAGTTGGCCCTCAGGCCACTGAGACATACAACTATTCAGCCTCTCATTCACACATCTGGAATATTAAGGTCGTTCAAATGAACCTCCTGCATGTTCTTGGACCGCGGGAGGAACCCGGAGAACCCCCGGAGGGTACTCATGCAGAAGCATTAATCACCGCACCACCGTGGTGGCCATAAAAAAATATCAATGTATTGTATTAACGGATAAATAAATTAATACAGAAATACATGAAAATGAATAGATTCATTCATTAATAGAAATAAATTTTAAAAATCTGTCTTGTGATATACATTCATCAATGGGTTCAGTTTAATTATCATGGTATTTGAACAAGCATCTTCACCATGCAATCGAGTACCAGGATACCAGGATAACATAATATCATCATACATGAAACACAACGAAATCTGACATGAATCTTTCACCAAAAATACATAAATAAATGAGAATTTGAGTCATCTCTGTACTCACCATCCCCGAGCTCCAACTGATGGACTCGTACCCGTCGGAGTCATTACGTTTAAAATTGTATGCTAATGGGTTTAAGTTATCGGCAAAAATGTAATCATTTCGCCAGAATGGAGTTCCACGCGTAACTCAGCGGGGCCTGCAGGGGTGCTGGAGCCCCCTCTAGCACCCTCTCTAGAAATCATTACCACCCCACCTCCCGCCACCCTCCCTGTGCCTCTGGGGTCAGTAAACTAATAGTCATTCACCTGTGTGACAGGAAATCTTTCTCAAGTTGCCATTGGGGTGCAGTGAGATTGTGTTTAAGGTTATACAGTCAGGTATAACCCGAGAGGAATGTTGATTGTTTGGACGGACTCCGATGACTCGGTGTGAGCCACGCGGGTATGATCGCCTCCATAGAAAAGGATGAAGATACATGTCTTTGCCTTCCTGACAAAAACAGCCATGAAAATATGTTTTTCCGGTGCATTAGACATGTAGAAATGACAAATAGCGCGTTTATAAATAGTGAGTGTGAAAGAGGCATCCTTTATCTCCCGCTCCGGCTCGGCCTCCGGACTTTTTTTTTTTTTTTTCTTTATTGTGACCACAAACATTTCTGTTTGCTGTTGGCTGCTAATCTGTCATGGATTTCTCTAAGGGACGGCCCATATGTAGTCAAAGGCACAAAATGCTCCGAGGTCTCTTCAGGCTATTTTCAGACTTTGCTCTGCAGGATTCAAAGGGAAGAAAAAAAAAAAACCAAAATGCCTAAATTCGGCACCCAAACAATAGTAAGGACAAGAATCTGACCTCGGGTTGGGGTTTCGACAAGCCTCTCCAAAGACAACGGTTGGCATGAAATTAAAAAGAAATTGACTAAAGGCTGCTGAAATGGGTCAGTGACAGAATTGTGACCAACTCCTATCAAATTGAGCTCCGTGCAACACAACGTCAGCGGTACAATCAGCCAGGACACTGATCACAACCCTGTCCTTTCACCTCCAACAGAAAGCCATTCTGTAGGCAAGCCTTCGTGCTAGCAGTACATCCGCAAATAGCGACATCCGCCAACAGCTACGTCCCTGACAGACGTTGTCGCTGCCCACATACTTCACATGCCTGCTGTGCGTTGTCATGGTTGTCAAGCAATTCATCCACCAGAGGGCGGTGCCAGGTTCAGAGTTCACTTCCGAGTTCCGTTTCAACACAATAAACACGGCGTCTTGCTGCTTGGAATCTCCACGTTCTCCCCACATTTGAGTAGGTTCCTCCTGGTTCTCCCTCCTGCAGGAGGTTCACCATAAGATGTATGAGCGAGAGGGTAAATGGGCTTATATCTCCAGATGTGGCCCTGCAATCGCGTGCCGGTACGCTCAGGTTTCATCGGTAAACAGGTCAAGCGTCACCGCCCATAAACTTCCCATACCTGCTTTAGTTCTTAATTAACATCCACTAGAGGGCAGTGCAGAGCACACTTCCGAGTTCTGCCTTCCATTTCAGACAATAACAATCATGGAGGAGGAGTTGGTGTACATTCTGAGAAAGCGGTCGCGTAGAGGACAGCGGCCTCCCCGGTCCTACTGACGCTATCTTCCTCTTCTCTGGAGCATACTGTGCTACACTACCCCCCACCACTTACGGTCGTACTGCCTTGTTTACTACGTTAGGCTACACATCTGCAAGCCCTGCCAAAATGTAGAGAGTTTCCCAGGAAAGGGACGCAGAGGACGAACAGAAGGCTCGAATCAGATGGAACATCGAGCATACATGAGCCCTGAGTTGACCCCTGGTAAGGCCCACCTCCGTAAAACTTTAGCTACCCCGTTCTCCCTATTTATTTACTACTTTAAACAATGCGCTAATGCTACAGGGAGCCCTGTAGGCGTTTCCTCTCCTAGACGCCCCTCGGCAACATTGGGCGTTGGGAAGCGAAGGGTCCAGAGATGTACAAGGGGAGGCAGGGCGCAAGCAGTGCGCATGCGTTTGCATAACTTGTAGCGTTTGCGCAAGTTGTAGCATTTGCGCTTGCGCGCTGCCTCCCCTGACCTCACGTCCCTGGCAGGGTCTCACCTCTGCATCCGACTCCTCCCAGAGATGCGGTGGAATATTCGCACGCCGCCCGACACCGATGGTGAAACCGTCTGTCGTTTATGACTCAGCCTATACCAGATTATTCGTCCCGCTCGCTCATTTGCTGCTGTGATTATGGCGACGGTGTCGCACACATCTTAAAAAAAAGAAGCCTGTCAGAGCAGAGCCCATTATGCAACGGATGGAAACGGCCACGACGCCACCGCTGTCAGCGTGAAGTGAGCTGCTGAAGGTCCAAGGACCGTCTCTTTGAAAATAATAAATACGGCTGATACCCTGCTGGAAAATGTGTTTCTGAAGATTCTAATATAAAAATATAAAAAAAGACCGCGCTTCAATAAGATGTTACTTGGATTATGAATGTATCAGGATGGAAGGATGCCGAGGGTGGAAGAGCCAGGCAGGAGGCCCGGAGGAAGACCCCGGAGGAGCTCCATGGACGGAGGGGAGGAGGACAGGAAGTTGGTGGGTGTGAGGTGGAGAGGATGCAGAGGAGAGAGTTGGATGGAGGCAGATGATTGGCTACGATGACCCCTGAAGGGAGCAGCCGAGAGCAAGAGAAAACTACGTATATGAGCTAAAGAAATACATTTATAGATATATAAACATCAGCCAGCGGTGCGTTATTATCTCTGTTATCTGATTGTGGGCATGAGGGGATTCCATCATCAATATACAGCAAATTAGTGCATTCATTTATTCATTCATGCATTCATTCATGATCTATTCTGCTTCTCCTGCATTGGCTTTCCCAGCTGTGATACAGACATACAACCTCTCACCCTCTCATCCACAAGGCTGGACAATGCAGGGTCTCCACTGAACCTCCTGCATGTGTTTGGACTGCGGGAGGAACCCTGAGAACCCTGAGGAACCCCATGCAGACACGGGGAGAACATGGAGCCTCCACGCAGAAAGGCTTCCCTGTGGGAATTTCGACCAGGGACCTTCTGGCGGCGATGCGGAGGCGCTAACCGTTGCATCCCACGCGAGCTAAATGATTTACTCGACAATGTGATATCGAGACGCTAGAAAAGGAAAACGTCGGCCTGCAACTTGGGAAAATAAAACACCGCGCAGGAAAGAGTTAATAAAAGCAGATCTATAGAAATAATTAAAGCGGAGTAAAAAGGAGCCGCCCATCACTCTGAACAGAGGGGCGAGCAATATCTCCTGGAGGTTGAGAGTCATCCATCAACGCCTGATTTCCGCCTGACTCTAACTGATGAGATGATGAGAGCCGGGATTTTCCCCGGCTCCGAGATCCGCCGTCTGATTCACTTCGGCCGCCAGACACGAAGCGCAATCACACGCGTATCGTGAATTTAACGGGAGGCCGGCCTCAAGACAGCGGACGCGACGACGCGGCGCCTTTGCCATCCAGAGGCAGGCGGGGATCTGGGCAGTTAGCACGTTAGGAACGAGCGCCGCCGCCGCCAAACACGTGCGCGCCTCAATCACGTCGGAATGAGGGCGTGAGCGGGGATGGAGGAGCCCCGGGGTAAAGACAGTCTGGAGACTCCCCGTAATCCCGGGTATCGATTGTCCTTTAAGAGCCTCGGCGGACGCTGGCGTATCGGGATGAGCGGTGGGGGCGGTGGGAGGGAAACGCCACGTCTGTAAATTAAAGGCGATGAGCAGTTTGTTTACTTTTAAAGTAGCATAAGCAAGGCAAGAATCGGGGGAAAGTTCTCCCACATGTTGCTGTGGCTGTTTCCTGTCCATCACACCGAGGCGCCTTTCCTGCCGCCAAGGACTTTCCACTTCCGGACGGCGAGCGGACTCGCGGAGTCGATCTTGAGCCCCATATTGTTTCGCCTCGGTCATGCGTCGGATTTAACAGATAACTGATAGCATTCGATATGCTAACGGGCTGCAGGGCAATCAATTTGAGCACAGTTAAGACCATTTGATTGATTTTTCAAACAGTGCAAACATCAGATTATTTATTTATCTTTTTTTGTGTGTGTGATTATTTCTGATTTTGCTCTCCCTGTCTGAATCTCTGGTCTCTGAGGGGTTTCATCATTGAATCGACTTTTTTTTTTTATTTTTTTATTTTTTTTTTTTTTTAATAACGTTAAATGTTGTCCAATCATGTAACACTTTCACATATTGCGCTTTGAAAGCCCTTTAGACCGGATGGCATTCACACTTCCGCACGCAGAAGCCGCGAATCGAACCGCGAACCGGAGGGAGTCCCCGCCGCCTCAGCACCGGCTCACTTTCTGCCTCCAAACATGGCTATTCCTTTTATTATTCTTATCCTTATTATGATCGACACATTCTCGCACACACACACACGCGGCGTAATCGTCTGAAAACTACTCCGACAAAGTTGCGCTGCTGTGGCTTTATGAAGAAAACTGAACTGAGCCGCTCGTGAATATTGAATCATCGCTGCTTTTCATTGACGGGACAATATTTCCTCCTCGAGAAGCAAAGAAAACTCCAGAGCAAATGTTTTAAAAAAATGAATGATCAAATTAAAATTGAGTAAAAAAAAAATTAAACAGAAAAACATTTAATAAAATAACTTGAAACCTACTTCAGTCGTAGATGAAGGAGTACAAAAAAAGTACTATCCTAGTTGGTCAAACAGCATTAAATAGTGTAATACAGCAGCTTCTTGGGTTATTTACCCTTGCTAAGAACCCCCTTATTAAACAGTCACTTTGAAAACACCACAAAAACAAAATTGATATAAAAAATAGATTTTAGACCGAATTGGGCTCCTTCTTTGTTAAAGCAGCACAGCCGGCGACCCATGAAATATTCAGCCTTGAATATTTAGGACGCGTAAAAGTTATAATTTCCTGTTTCCCCCATTCAATTCAATATAGGCGGCATTTAGCATTAATAGCACTGACGCGCTGCGCAATCTCACACACACACACACACATGCGCCCGGGATAAGGACAACAACAAAAGCAGATGGAAAAGTTTTGCTGCCCTTCACCTTTCACTTGCACAAAACTTGAAGCGCCACGTGGAAGAGCGAAGGCGGACGGACGAGAAGCCGGCGAAGCACGCCGACATCTCGACCCCCGAAATCGGCTCCGGGAGCGAAAAAGGCCTCGTTCATCCCGGCGCGTTCGAACCACAGAGCCTTTACGCAACCAGAGCTAAAAATCAGGCTGAGACGCCGCAGGAGCGCCGCCATCACACCTGATGCTTCATCGGTCCCGAACGCTCGCCTCAACGCACACAAACCCTCCCGCCGTCACAACGGGTCCGGCTCTTTTTATCTCCAAGCTTGATTAGATTATTCCAAAGCAGGTGTGTGTGTGTGTGTGTGTGTGTGTTCAGAGCCGAGTGAGATGACTCACGGTGTCTGACACCAAAAGCGAGTGGCGTCGGATCTGCTTAGGAACCTCATCACCGGACGGGTTTGCTGTTTTTTGGGTTTTTATTTTTTGCGATGGACGCGCTTCCTCATTCGCGGATAAACACTCCAGCCGAGCGCTTCGCTCCACGAGTTGTGGACGAGACGCCGGATCTGCGTGTTTTGACAACTCGCATCGCGGAGCGCTGATGTAACACGCCGCCGTAGAAGTTCACAGCGTGTGTGTGTGTGAGTGTGTGTGTCTGTGTGTGTGAGGCGTGTGTCTGTGTGTGCGCACGGGGATGCACACTCTCTCTCCGCATTCCGGTCCGGAGACGAGCCGCTGCCTCCGATCCCGTTAGAAACGGACTCGACCGCGAAGAAAGACACCGGGTGCAAACAAAAAAAAAGCCGCTTCCTCCTCCTGAAAGGACCCGCGGCGAGTACAATCGACAACTTCCCCTCGGCAGGAGGAGGAGAAGGGCGAGTGAAGCGTGCGCTCCGGGTCAGGAGGTCGGTGCGCCGCCGACGCGCTCCCACAAAGAGTTGCGGAGCCGGGGCTTTCAAATGCAGATGAGGTTCACGAACGGGGTCAGGGGCGCCGGGGACGGGGGAGGCGGACGGATCCCGGCGCGGGGGGGTCCGCGTCCACGTCGAGACCGAGCGTCCGTCTCGCGAACCCGACGTCAAGGGCACGGCGAGGCACAAGCGACGGAGGGTTGTGGAAGGAGCGGGAGGACGGTGGGGCGGTCGGGTGGGCGGGTGAGGGGGGCGGGGGGGGGCGCGTGGCGACGACGACCGCCACCTGGAAGAGTTGAGCGGATTCCTGTGAAGGTGAGAAGTGAATGCGAGACGCTC